>QYAH01000206.1:0-39519 GCA_003988945.1 Chaetoscypha palmicola | reverse complement strand
CCCCTAGTAGTAGCTAAAGTAGTAGTGTCTTTAGATACTATACTTTAGATTAATAAGGAAACTTTAGGTTTACTCTTAGGTTAAGATAAGGAAACTTTARGTTTACTCTTAGGTTATAATAAGGAAACTTTAGGTTTACTCTTAGGTTAAGATAAGGAAACTTTAAGTTTACTCTAGAGTTATAATAAGAAACTTTAGGTTTCTCTTAATAATCCTAATATATTTTAAACTACTATTAGAACACCTAATAGTACTAATCGTGTGTCGATTAGTCCCTTATYRAAATAATAAGTAAGGTGTAGAAAAGTAGAAAAGGATATAGGTAGAAGGAAGGAGTAGAGCTCGCTTTTTATTCCAAGCTGCGCCCCTGATTAGACACGTGACAGTTGAAGACGACATGGTCCGAGCTCGCCGCTATTCCCGGTTGGCAGATCATAAGGGACATGCCTATAGTACGTGACTCAAGGAACTCAAATATTCAAGTACTCAAGTGCTCTTCATTGCTCAGCTTACCTGCCTGAAGTCACAAGCGCACAAAGATCACCGACTGACTACTACCAACGAAATTTCTTCCTGGAATCTTGCCGAATCTTAATTGGCAGCTTTCGTCCCAACTAGCATTATTTACTCCCCTCTTCAGCCGAGCATACAGACTCAAATTGACGCTTCGCTAACTCTTGATCCACTCGGTAATGGGATATATGAGACTTGCCCGATACATTTTTCATCGCGAATATACCCCATTGTCATCGGAAATACCGGTAGGCCACGATCGAGGTGTGGGGAACCTAGGAGCTGACGACGATGCGGTTGCTGAGGTGATATACTCACAGTGATTATGCCTACATCATTGTGGTAACGCTTGAATTACAGTAGATCAGATAATTAATTATCTATGCACCACCAATCTTAACTCCTAGTCCTGCCAGGGGGTTAGCGATACGAGTTACGACCCTACCGTAAAGTCTCACCAAAGTGGCCAAAATAGATACTGGTGGAACGTGTCTTCTGTGATGCTGTAGAGCTCCCAATTGGCTCAAATCGTTCAGTGACAAGGGGAGATTGGGTGTCGGTGGATCTCTTAATCAAATCTGCGCAAGAGTTCTTAAGGACTTCTCGAAGACTTTCCCAGATTTTGTGGGTGTTCCTGGGTTATTAGCCATTGAGAGTCTCTAAACAACAAGTATGCTAGCACGTTCCACCAGTATCTACTTTGGCCACTTTGGTGAGACTTTACGGTAGTAGAGGTATCGTCTAACCCATCATGTCATACAAATTGGCCACAGTGTGGAGGTACAGCAAGATCGCTTCTGGATCTTGCCTGTAGTGGTTAGATAGAGACAGCATGTTAGAGATCGATGATATATGAACGAAAAGGAGATGATTTCGGCCCTCCAGACACTCTCAACCAACTAGACTTCGTACACAGGCAAGAAGAGCGACGTCGTTTGTAGTCTGAAGTTCGGCATGGCGATTCCTGTGGAGGCTTCATCTGGCTACGAGGAAGGCAAGTATCAATATGACGTTGGAAAAACGAAGCGTGGCGAAAGATTACTCCCACAAGTCATCGACGAATTTGCAGCCGAAGACCCGGACTACATTGTTGGCATGAATGCTAGTACTTTCCACCAAACGACTACACCAATCGGGTTCGACAAGCTCAGCATATCTCAACTCTCAAATGCAGTCAATTTCATGGCATACTGGATAGAGAACATCACCAAGAATATCAACTTAGCACTTGGAAAGCCCATCGGGTTCTTTGGCCTCCAGGATTTCAGATATATGGTTATGTACGCTGCCTCTATGAAACTTAGACGACCGTTACTCTTACCAAACCCGCGAAATGCTCTGGTCAACACAGTGGCAATACTCAAAAGCACGAAATGTTCGGCATTGTTTTACAGCGGCACATTTGGAGAGCAGAAAGCAGGTCTGAGTGAGCACATACCGACCCTGACAATGTTCGAAGTCCCGTCGCTATCCACGATGATAAACACCTACACCAGCCCATATCCGTGTAACTTAAATTGGGAAGAAGCCAAGCACGACAACGTCCTCATTCTCCACACTTCCGGCTCGACGGGAGTTCCGAAACCAATTTATTGCAATCACTTATTCATCCGCCGTATCGATAATGAACTTAGTATTCCTTCCGTTGAGGGGAGGATTCTTGCTACCACACAGCTTTGCACTCCTGGAAAATCCGTACTGATTGGGTCGAATTTCTACCATTTAAGTGGTGTCATGTTCTCAACGAGTGCAGTTTTCCAAAGATTCACTGCTGTATTCCCTCCCAGCGATGCGTTGCCGAGCGGAGATGTGATCTGTAAGATGGTCAAGGCTATGAAATTCAACGGTTTCGTCATGGTACCTAGTATCTTGGATATTGTGTTTTCTGGGCACGGGGAAGAACTGAAGGAGCATTTGAAAGAGCTTGATCACATTAATTGGCTTGGGGGTAATACCCCCTTTCTACCGCACGATAAAACTAAGTTCAGGCTGACTTGTGATACGAGGTCCACTTGGGACCGAAACGGGTAACTGGATAATGACCAATCTACTTAAAGTTCAACTCTGGCAAGTATTTGGGTCAACTGAATCGTTGATGATGGCTATGCTCATTCCGGACCGTTCGCACTGGTCATATATGGAGTTCCACCCTACTGTAGGTCCAACCCTTGAGCTCATTGACGAGTCTCAGGGTCTCTATGAGGTGGTCGTTCGTCGACATCCAGATCCAAGCTTGGCATGGACCACACCAGTTTTCGATATCTTCCCCAACCTCCAAGAGTACAGATCACGCGATGTGATGAAGAGATGTACGGACCCTGGATTCGAGAACTGCTGGAAATACGAGGGCAGATTAGATGATCTACTCTTGTTGAGTAATGGTCTAAAAGTCAATCCGTTACATATTGAGATTCAATTACAGGCACACCCTGCTTTGAACGGATGTCTAGTCTTTGGAGATGGGCATACTAAGTGCGGAATCTTGCTGGAGCCCAAAGATCCAGCAGTTGAGAAACAGGCACTGATACAAAAGATCTGGCCGGCGCTCGAAAAGGCAAACAATACCGTGCCGGAACATGCGAGGATCGAGCAGAGTATGGTGTTACTTTCTGATCCGGCGAGATTATTTCTGCGGTCTAGTAAGGGTGCTCCAATCAGGAAGTCAACTACAAAGCTTTACAAAGGCGATATTGACTCGTCTTATGACTAAAGCCGGGAATGACGATTGAAGTAGTTTGTGGAAAATTCTTCCTTTTTGGCTATCTTAGCTGTATCAGTGCTGTGACTACCATATAATGCGAGCTTACTGCACCAAGATCGGACGCATCGGACTGGACCAGTGATGAAAGATGTTCATAACACTGATCCCCCGTGTATATGATCATTTCGGTGCGGAATGACTTATCAAGTGCATCATATTGGCAGAGGGGTATTGTTTTCAATGAGATCCTTGTCCATCAGACTCAGTCTGCCGCTCATGCAAGGATATTGGTATGGTGTTGCCATCGAGAAGACACAAGTCACACAACCGAGAGAAACAATTTTTTCAAGAACAAAAGTGGAATTTTACTAAAGAGTGTGGTATCTGAAGAACAATCACTAAAACGAAATACTAAAGTCACCCCCGAGCCAGCTCCAAATACACGCCAAAATCCCGTAAGGCGTGACACCGAAGCATACAAAAATGTACAACCCAAGGCCCCTGGACTAATTATCCCTCAGAAGATAAAATATACACAAGTCATAAAATTAAGCTTTCGAATCAGCGATGGACTCGCCTGATGGAAGCCATATCATTCACGCGGTGGACTCCTTGAGGGATCGCGCCATTCTACGCTTTCGGAGGTTGTATTCGATTGCTCGCTTCTTGGCTGCTGTGGATTGTGTGAAGGCTGCGGCACCGCCAAATGGACCTATATCATGTTAGTGGATGTCCGTGATTGGGGAATGGAAAAGGTAAAAAGGTTAAAGGGGTGGAAGGGCTTACCAGCTGGGGTCTTATTTTGCATCATCACGACACAGACGTTGGTGGCATCACCGACGGTACCTGAACAAGTCATACCTTGTGGCATCTGGACTTTGACAGGGAAATCTGTAGTGGTTGTAGTAGAGATACCTGCAACCAAACCAGGTACGTTCTGGGTGACCTCAGCAGTCTTGAAGGCAGCTGGGTCGGTTCCACCAGATGTAGCGTCAACCATGGCTGTGAAAGGACCGGCCCCATCTTGGTTGATCTGGTGTAGTGTCATCTCAACTTCGCCAGCATCGCTAGTTGTTGGGAGGCCATCAGAGGCACCAACGCCGGCGCAAGCTGCGACTCCAGTCTCAGAGGTTCCGGCTGGGGTTTTGACACTTCCTGCTGCTCCAGCACCGGCACCCTTACCACCACCGAAGAGCTGGCGACGGTAGACAGTGCTGCGCTCGTGGATAGCACGGGCGGTAACATTGGCTGTCTGATATTAGCTGGTATCTTGTTAACGATTGAGGCGCAAACATACCATCAGCTCCCATGAACACGGCCATCATCTTCTCAGCAGTGACTGGGCCGTCGGCCTTAGTTCTTCCCATAGCAGATGCCTTGCTTGTGCCAATCTCGTTGGCTCGGATAACTGCGGTGTCGTCCTGAGCTCCACATCCTGATGAAGGACAATCACGAGGAGTTCCATCAACAACCGTCAAACCTGGCATATTGACGCCTGATATCATATGAGTATGTTATGCAGGAGTGGAAGGTTCAAATTTCTCACCATTGGCACCCTTGACTTCAGTAATGACACCGTGGGAGAAGACGCTTGTGACAGCGAATGCTGCACAGAGGACGACAGAAGAGTATTGCATTTTGAAGATTGGTAGAAGCTTGCTTTATTAAAGTGACAGTACTTGGAAAGAATGTAATAATATGACGTCCGGCGCCGGAAACTTGCTGAAGGGAAGTAAAGATGGAAGGAAGAAGTGATATTCCGAAAGCTGATGATGATTGAAATTGAGAGCAAATCTCTGGTGCTTTATGTCGATTTCACCCACCGCAGAGGAATATCACCGGCAGAGCGTTCGGGCTGCTCCTGAAGGTAAGCTCAGCCAACATTCTGGATCTGCGACGGTGCAGAAACTCGAAGCATTCTTGGTGGAGATCTAAGGTCTTGGTACCTGACCCAAGATTTCGTGTGAACATATGAAAATCTTTTTGGGCGGCAGCTAGTTTCTTGGGCAAAGGCTTGGAAATGTCTTGTATACACCAATGCCCTGCTTGGCTGCAGTGCATGCGCCATTAAGTTTGTATGCTTGAAGAAGATCAAAATAGCTTCAACAATACGAAATCAAAATATTCAAGAACGAATCTCGCATACTTGAACATATCATCGTCAACGAAAGGGATTTCATCTGAAATGATCACTCGATTTCATCTCATATCCCAATCTATCAATATCTTCAGGTTTGAACATCTCTGCTAACTGGTCTCCATACTGTCTTTTGCCGAGTTCTTCGTACAATGTTCCCCAACCGTCCCAAGGCTAGAAGCCAAGCTATGATTTTCTTCTAGGAAGAGGAAGATCTTGAAACAAGATCGCCTGGGGATTTGGCTGGCTGTAGGCCAATCGCAACCATGGGAGAGTCCCATAACAGTGGGTGTTTTCAGAATGTGGTTGTTTTGTTCGTGCGTTGTTTCATGTCGTCCTCGTGCGACAAGTTTGCTCAGTCGCTCCAATTCCCCGGAAAGGGTACGGAACCGACTTGGCTGATGGCGGTCTACTTCTCCACACTGCGGATATCAGGTAAAATGGTCTCAAGTATGCTCCAAAGCTCTCCGGAAGTACCAATGTTCCAACACTACAAACGGAGCGTGAGTAACGAGTTTATGCGGAAGTGGTCCCTGCGATGGTGTAGACAGCCAAGTCAAATGTTTTTGGACGTCTCAGGCGCTTAGTAGTATCATAAATGCTGTGTGAAGCACTCGGAGAAATATATGTAGATCTCGAGTGGGCGGTAGTTGAGACTTCCAAAGTGAAGAAGCTAGGCGCTGGCGCTTGGGCCACTCATTCTCAGTCATGTGATCCATCTCCTGAAGGACCTCGGACCGAACGTCGGAGCTACGATCGGCGGCTTCACTAATCATGATCTATCTATCTGATGGAAGGAAGTAAGGCGTGCTAAACTTCCAGACGATATCAATCGTCCCCTCCTGCTGTAGAATTTTAGCATCGCCTAATCTTCTGAAATGCCACTCTACCTGTGCTGATGCCACTCCTTTCTTATTTTGGACCTACCTTACCAAAACTACAAGTAATTCATATTGTGACTCTTAGGGCGTTGGCTCAACCGGCCATTGTAATAGGAATCACCTCGTTTGGGTCTCAAGGTTGTCAGAGTCCGGTATCGTACTACTTCGCCGGCAGTGTCCAAAGTTCGCTGGAACAGAGCATACTGGGCTTCGATCAGGTTGTCAAAATCCCCTTGCAGAAAGATTTATAGAAATTTGGCTTTAGTAATCAACGATCCAGAAATTAGAATTTGTTATCAATGATATCTTTCGATAAGTTTCGGACATTGGAGATGACCAGGAGATAATACTCGCAACCAACTCATATGTTACATACGGAATCAAATCTAAAAGCTGGAAACAAACAGAAACTTTTTGTTTACCTAACCCTGGCTTGGCCAAAAGCTACCCCGAACTTACGAGGTACGGGTTACCTCCATGATAATTTCAAGACAGGCTACGCTGGCTCCAATGGTAAATGCTATCTCAGCGCATTATCGCAGTCAAGCTCATAAATGATACCTATACTAGAAGTCTCGACGCCATGCGTAGGTGTTCAATTAACACCACGGTTCTCCTCAAATACAATGAGTTTCCTCTCTCTGGTGCTTCTATGTAAAAGACATAGTATCGCAATGGCATCGCAAAAGCGCCTTTTCCTCGCTGCGTCAATTGCTTGCCTTACCGCAGTGTTCTTCGGATACAGTGTTGGCTTCATCGGCGGTGTTCTGGTACTTCCCTCGTTCCTGCAGCATTTCCATCTTGACCACCTCCAACCACATGCTCTTGCAGCCGCCCAGCCTCGTATTTTATCTGTATGGCTTCTAGGTGCTTTGCTCGGTGTGCCTTTGGGCATGCCAATATGTTCTCAATTTGGCCGAAAAAAATGTCTGGTCTTTAGTGCCGGGTTGTACGTACTAGGATCGTCGCTACAGCTGGTCAATATAAATGGTAGCTTGGTTGTCTTTGAGGCTGGCAGACTGTTGAATGGCCTTGGTGTGGGTGCCGGGACACTTTGCAGTCCTATGTAGTATGTGTTCTCAAGCGAGCTGGCATGCCATGACCTGACTTGAAATAGTATTTCAGAAATCTCACCCCCGTCCGAGAGAGGCATGTTGATGTTTGGATATCAGACTGCGCTTCAATTGGGTGCATTGATCGGTTTCTGAGGTACATATGCATCTCACGCAACCTTTCCAGAGACATCACGATTCCTGACCGAATGTGGTCGATATAAGGACTGTGAAAGTGCTCTCAAGTGGCTCCGTGGCTTGGGTTCTAGCGACTATCAGCTTTCTGCCGAGATGGAAGAAATCAGAGGAGCGGCCGGCATTAGCAAGTTACTAGTATCAAACTAGAAGGGATTTTTCCACGAGATCAAGTCTAAGCCTATAAGATAGAGGTTGTTTGTCGGGGTTGGACTCATGGTTGCATAGAACATGGTTGGCTTGAATGCTTTGAATTATTACGCACCAATGATTTTCATTTCGGCTGGGTTTACGTCCGTATCATCGTCCCTCTTCTTGACCAGTATTTTTGGTATCGTCAAGCTGGTATCCTCGATCGCATTCATGTTCGTCTTTGTTCGAGTGAGAGGAAATCGATTCTGGCTTAAGTTAGGCTCGGCTGTCTGTGGAGTCTCGATGTTCGTCCTGGCGTACTTCGTCCGAGAGCTTCCGCCACCAGATAGTACCCATGAGACTTCGTTGACAATTGGGGGAATTATATCAGTCCTCATGGTGTATATTTCTGCTTCCTTCTTCGCAGTCTCCTTAGGATCGATATCATGGAATGTTTGCAGCGAGGTATGATGCTATGCCCTTCGCTGGGCTGCCGCCGCTGATCCTTATATTTTAGATATTCCCTCTCCATTTGAACGCGAAATGCTGCGCAATCACGACTTGTACTCAATTGGTCTTTCAGGTAACAACTGATATCTTCCGACAATTGAACAAATTTCTAATCTGCTAGATTGTAATTGCAAGCATCACTCCGCGACTCCTGGCCTCGGTAGGATGGGCAACATAGTACGTCTTTCTCTAAGATGACCGAACATTTACATATTACTGACTCCAATAGTTTAATATATGCCATCTTCTGTGCGTTGGCACTTCTCTGGGTCAGCATCTTTGTACCCGAAACTCGAGGTGTAGCAGTAGGAGCAGCGATGGATGCAGTTTTTGGAGACAAAGTAACGATTGATGAGGAGGTACTGGCCGAAGACACAGAAAACACGCCGTTGTTGATCCATGGCGAGCAGCGCAGGCGAAGGAGCTCATTTGCGAGTACGACGTATATGTGATGTTCACAATTGTTGTTGTTCCCTGAAAATACAATATATCGGATTGGGACCGCGAAGAAGACTTATCCTTCCAAGGGCGTGGATGAGCTAATGGGGTACGTGTCTTCCAAAGTTATCGAAACCAAAAACCTGCAGGTGTCCAGTGAAATTGTGCTCTGCGAAGGTTTGGTGCTTTGAGGATTTCAAACAATACCCCATTCTTGCCGTATTACTCTGTATGAAGCTCTCTTGGTATTTGTCTTCGTGATTTATAGGTCTAACAGAGGTCAGTCCACGTCGTGGACCCACTTGTCAGAGCAACGCGTGTGTTCTGGAGCACGGACCACCGCGCCCTCAGCACTTGAATATTAGCGAAGGTGAGCTTGCTCACTCACGCCAACGTCAACATGAAAAGGGCAATCCATCTGTGTATATAGCACAGATCTCTGTTCTTCAATCGCTCCTTGATAATTGACTGAATGGGCGTTACTATCAAGCCCTGAAAGCCATCGAGGTGTAGGTAAGGGTGCTAATTGGTGCAGATGTATTTTTCACAATCTCAGGTGCCTGCAGCTGGGCGATTGTCACGTAGCACAGGGAGCTGCACTTAAATCTCGCAGCCTCACTTTTCTCTATCTTCGAAATCATCGACATCTTTCGACTCCGTACCATCACAAGACACAGAATTGGAGTGCTGTGCTTCAACATAGCCGTCGATATGGTCGTCGATGTACAGACCCAAAAGGGAATTGAGGTTCATGCTCGCAACGTACCTCGTCAAATGAACGGGAAGGCCCTACGGAATCTTCTCAAGCCTTACTTCGCAAATTTGGGTATCCAAAATGTTGACATCCAGAAAGGACAGGAAAAGACATTCGCTTCGTTGACTTTCCTCGAAATTGATGAAGGAAAGAGGTTCCTCGCTCGTCATGGCTCTACCAAGAATGTGAACCGTGCTGGGTCTTTCAAAAAGGCTGTTGAACTTATTCATTTCTCCGGATTACCAATCTTCTTTTCAAAGAGCGACCGAGTGGCCAATCCGTATACCATCAGAACACTTGAGAGGGAGGCTGCTGAGAGGCAGAGAACCACAGCTCGTCAACAGACTCTTGCTCTCATTCATCCACACGAATTCGGGCCCGCCACAAAAGTTCTTCCCATTTCGTTTAACTGTACCTCGGTCTCCTGCGGTGCCTGGGCTACCGAAAATGAAGAAGTCGTTTTTACACCACAGGTGACCTGGAAAGGTGATGGGGTAGCAACCTTTGGGGAAAGGATCTTGAAGCTTACCTTGAACTCTGGACTTCGCATTGACTTCAGATATTCTAGTACTTTGGAAATTACCACTGACGATAGCCCCGCCATAACCTTCACAATGTATGAAACCCCGCGATTCTTCCAGCAAATCAAAGATCCAATAGAGGAGCTGCTCTCTTCTTTCCCGACACTAGCTGTCGGGCAAAATTCTCCCAGTGGTCGTTTGCCTAGGAGAGGCCCTAATCGACATCGTCTGTCTGCCATCGATGCGGAGCACGAACTCATCGCCGGGTGCTGTATGGTATATCGAATCTCTGTACAGAAACACCAGTTCACTCCTGCTGGCGCTCTTGTTGATATTGGTGACAGAATGGAAAGGCTCAGAAAAGCCCATGGATTGCCGACGATCTTGCACCAAATGACTCGCGTTTGTGCAAATCTGGGATCATATGCTGAAGGACTGCAAAGATTGGCTACAGAACTATCAAGCATGGACTGCGATATTCCCTTCGGTATGAAATTCCAGATTCAGAGACTTGCTCAGGACGGCTATCTCTCTCCCTTCACTGTCTTCGACCTCCTAGCTGCCTTTACAAAAGTATCCCAGCACAGCGGTCCCTCTGTTGCAGCCAACACCGTTCGAAAATTTGCTAGGAGCATCGAGTATCATCGTCCCGAGACCGATCCCTGCGACTTCGAGTTTCAGAGAAACTTCGAGCTTTTGTTGCACTGTCAAGCCGAGGCTCATGAGGAAGCCGAATCTGGTCGCGACAGATCTACAACCTCTCACAATGTTGCCAGTATCCATAGAGTCACAGTTACGCCATCTGCCATTCGGCTTCACGGCCCTGAGCTCGAGAGCAACAATCGCGTTCTGAGGAGATATCCTCATCACCATGACTTCTTCTTGAGAGTGCAATTTTGCGACGAAGACGGTCAACCAGTTCGATTCAGCTCGGGTATCTCCCTTGACAAGATTTTCCATGAACGATTCCAGAGTGTACTTATGAATGGATTTGACATTGGAGGGCGCAATTTCTCTTTCCTCGGTAGTTCGAGTTCATCGCAACGTGCTCACTCTGCATGGTGTTACGCTACTTTCTTCCACGATGGAAGGCTTCAAGTTTACAACAATATCATTGAAGATCTAGGTAACTTTTCAAATATCCGTTCTCCAGCTAAATGCGCAGCTAGAATCGGACAGACGTTCTCGGACACTCGGACTGCCGTGAAGATTGATCTAGACTTTGTCCGTGAGATCCCAGATGTGAATAGGAATGGACGAACCTTCAGCGACGGTGTTGGAACTAGTAAGTGAGCGTGGATATGTCGGTCGTAGGAACCGAGCTAGTGTTTATACTGCCTATCAATACGAAGCACAGTGACTATATGTGTACTTACTTTTATATCTCTTAGTATCGCCATTGTTAGCCGACCGAATCTGGGAAGTCCTTCCGAAAAAATATCGTGTGAAACCCACATGTCTCCAAATTCGCTTTCAAGGTATACGCCATGATGATAATCCACGCAATCTATTGATGATGTGCTGACAGTCTGCATGTAGGAGCTAAAGGGATGATATCCTTGGATAGCAGTCTGCCTGGTGAATGCCTCTCACTTCGTGAATCAATGATCAAGTTCAGAGGGTCCAATTCTGCGGATTTAGAAATCTGCGAAGCAGCCTACAAACCATTACCAATGTATTTCAACCGGCAATTCATAAAGATATTGGAAGATATGGGCGTGGAAGACCAGTACTTCCTAGATCTCCAGAGAAACGAAGTTGACCGCCTTCGTGCTGTTGCTGACGACCCGTGGAACGCATCCAAATTCATAACGAAGCAGTCTATCGGCGAGAATGTTCACCTGCCTTGGCTGATCATTGAGCTCGCGATGCTAAACATGGACTTTCGTGCTGATGATTTCCTTCGGGGCACCGTTGAGCTGGCTCTTCTTCGAGAACTTCGCCAGTTGAAGCACAGAACGAGGATTCCAGTAGCAAATGGCTATCACCTTCATGGAATCATGGATGATACAAACTTTTTGGAGGAGGGGCAGATATTCTGTGCGGTCATGGAGGACGGAAGGCCAATATTCATCACCGGTAAAGGATTGATAGTATCAAGAGCTCCAGCACTTCATCCAGGAGACGTCCAGCTTGTTGAAGGAGTTGTGCCACCCGAGGATTCCCCGCTCAGAAACCTCTTCAACTGTATCTGCTTTAGCCAGCGAGGTTCTCGGGATCTACCCAGCATGTTAGGTGGAGGCGACCTCGATGGGGACCGATATTACATCTTAAAGGATGACAATATGGCCCCGAAGCGAACCTTTCAACCTGCTGACTATCCCAAAGTTACGCCCGTAGACATTGGTAGGAAAGTCAACCGCAGCGATATGTGCGAGTTCTTCATAGACTTCATGAAGTCTGACCAGCTTGGCCGCATTGCAGTCAACCATCGAGTCAAAGCGGATCAGGAGGAAAGGGGGACTAATAGTCAAGATTGCCTTCAACTGGCTGAATTGCATTCTACCGCGGTTGACTTTGCTAAGACTGGTATCTCGGTAATTGCAGAATTCCGAGTGGCTGGCAATGCTCCTGCTGACTGTGATATCAGGTCGACATCAGCAGATTGCCGCGGGCTAGTCACTGGCGCCCTGACTATGAAGCTCCCGGGCCCCATGTTTTGATCGAGAAGCATAGAGGGATCACTTTCGAGGACCATTGTTTTATCGACCCTTTGACTGAAGAAGACGAAGACGACGAGTTCACAACATATCGTTATTACGAGAGCGATAAAGTCTTGGGAAAACTTTATCGAGCAATTGACGAGCGAGAAATCTTTGAGCACATACAAAGCAGTGCCAATGTGGAGGGTGCCGCTCGTCGCTCATCTGTCATTGATCAGGTGTGGCGTCATGTTCAGCAGAAAGTCAAGGGTATAGAATGGGAGTATCTCCACCGTGAAGCTACCGATATCCGAGACATGTAAGCGCTGTTTACCGCCATCAAATATATTTAGTTCCTCTCACTACTTTCTCAACTACTAATGGCTGGTGGTAGGTACGAGGACTGCCTCTTCGAAATCATGACCGACTACGCCCAACATCCCTCGCGCCCACTATCCGAGCTTGAGGCATTTACGGGCAATATTCTCGGCAAGACAGGTGTCCCAACTAAGAATCAGCGTGAGCTCTCGTTGACTATGAAAGAAAAGTTCGACGAAGATATGGTTTTCATCGTTAATTGTATTCTGAAGGAGGGTGGCGAGTTTTCCGATGAAGCATTAGCAATGAGCATTGCTTGCTTCGCTGTTAGTCTCGAGGACACAGAGCACGAAGACACAGAGCACCACAAAAGAAGAGGGTGGCTGAGCAGTTTTAAGTATGTTGCTGCTGCTATATGCCTGAGAGAAGTTAATAAACTACCTGGATGGGAGCTGCTCCCTGACCTAGATATCTTCGACGAGACACGTCGACTTCGCGGCACGATTTGAACGGACCTTAATATGGGACCGAAATCCGGCTCAGCAACTTCTTGAAGTTCAATTCATCCTGCTGCTTCGGAGGGCATTCCGTGACCCCAGATTGGGACTTTCATATTTCCGAGCTGGATATTCAGTCGTCGGGTCTCATTGACAGTCGAGCATGCGTGCGGTAAGTGTGAGTTTGAATTGATGAGTCACGATGTTGACGAGTAGATAAACGTATGAGAGACGAGTTCTGCATGATGAAATGGCGTGTGTTACAAAGGTTCCATGTATTGTACTTTCCATGCTACAAGATTTCGGGTTGTGTGAATCTGTGGTCCTTTCCGGGTCGGGGTCCGGTACTTCTTACTTAGCAGCTAATGACCGAACAATGATTGGACTGGTAATCTCAACACTTGCCTTTGAACGTCGCACCACAGTGGCATTTTGTTATTACGAAAGAATCTAGAAACACGCTGTATAAAATGCCTATCATTGAAGTCATTCAATCCAGATAATAGTGTGCAGAAAGGATACAGTCGTGTCATATGCCGCTCCATATTTCTGAATTCGTCACTGTCTGGGACGTTCTGTCAGTTCGTCTTCGGACCAGGAAGTCTCGATGTCGGTCAATAAAGACGATACAGTTCGGTGTCGAAGACTAAAGGAGTAGCGCCCTCACGACTCGCTTTGAGTATCGAATCTGGATTGAAGCGTCGCTGGGGCTAGCTTGACTTGACTGGTGTTCCGACTGAAAAGAGCAAACTTGGTCATCAAGACCTGCCCAGCGTCCTTGCAAAAATGAAAGCTGCCAGGGGTTGCCACGACATGTCGCCAATGTGCGATTAAGACCATGACAGAATATCATTTCAATATATAAAACGCGGAATTTTAAGTCCTTGCAAGAGTTGGGTTTGTCTCCTGTTCGCGCTCGTCAGCAGTAGAGTCAGATATTGAGAGAGTGTCATGAAATGAGGGGTATATTGAAAGATCCTAGTATGAGGATCTTCTAGATATGGTGGGTTAGGATAGTCCTCTTCTCTTTTTCTTTGCCGATACTAGCTGTTAGCAACGGAAAAGATCTTCGTGTTGATTTCAGAGCCGTAGGCGAGACTTGAACAACTGTCATCAGACAGCATGTAAAAGGTTTGGGTATCGAGCTTCTTGTTTCAGATGTTTGCCCCATCACTTTTGTGGTCCGCAAATATGGATACAATGCAAGATAAATCGCTATATATGCAAGTCCCGACGAGGGTCATTACCCAATGTGGGCATAGTGTATGTATCTTGGCATGCGGCTGCCTAGCACGCCATTAATGCAGCGCATTTCAGACGGAGGTCTGGACCAATGAGATTATTGATATGAAATCAATTCGGTCCATAAGATAGTTTCTTCTTCGGTGAATTGCGTATAATTGTTCCAAGCCTCTCCTTTGTATCGGGCACAATTTGAAAGAAAAATGGATGAGAAGTCTGAGCCGAACATTGATGAAGGCAGTACAACAACCAATGCTACGGAAGAGGTCACCAAGTCTGTGACATTTGACGATACGACCACTGAGATACCGCCAATGCAAAATTCTGAAGGAAGTAAGTTCTTAAGTAAAATTATGCTGGGACTGGGAAGTTGTTGCTGCTGTGCGTGATTTCTCCATAAGTGTGAGGTAAGCGAAGTCGAACTCCGAGACAATTTCTTCATCGACGAATCTGACAAATCAAACCAGCTCGCCAGCCTCAAAGATCGAGACGGGAATTGGCTAAAATCGAGAGCTGGCCTTTCGCGATTCTGCGGCGAATATAGGAGACCCACGCCCTCAAACTTACTCGCCATGCACGAGTGATCTATTGATAGACTAAGTGCACCTGGATACGTTTAATCGCAAAGAATTGGTACTATATCAACATAAATCCACCTCCAACACTCTACAAACCCTCCAATTCCACCTCGCGGCCTCTACCAAATCATCGACATTCAACATGCCCCCTCCCATCTCCTCCAACATCTCCCAAAGACTTATCCTTGTTCCCACTGGCCACGCTGGTAGATCCCAATATCTACTTACTAATCCCCTATTCTTTGCTTCGTCAACTTGTTCTTCCAGTATCTTCTTCTGCTTGGCAGATACTTTGTTGAACCAAAGATATCCGATGGCGGACGAGATGGAAGAGGAGGCGTAGTAGGAATTGGAGGCGTTGTACTGAGGGGAAGTAGAGAGACTCGTGAGTGGTGCGTCAAAGAATATGGTGCGATTGGACTGGTTTTGTACGAGGGAGAAGGGTGTGTTGCCGGTTCCTACGGGATCAAAGCGGTACCGTCGAAGTAGGCCAGCCATCCTTTTCGCCTCAGAGGCTCTAATTGAGCCTCAACAACGGGAAACAAATCTTCTCCATTGGTCTTGAAATCTACGAGAAGAATGAGACTTGTGTTGGAGCTGGTGTCAAAAACTCCTTATATTTCCGTGCTATTGGCGAGATCTTCGAGGTGAAGGCTTATATCGGCTAGTAGCTGGACTTGGCATGACATTCTTATCAACGAAAGTTGAAGTTTGGAGACGACACCGTAAAGTCGTATGCAGCTAGAAAACACCGTTGAATTTTTATACCCGTGCTCAATGCGAAAAGAATGTTTTAGTGATCTTTGCTTGGAAGGATACCATCGAGAATCCTATCGTCCAACCGCGTTCTGAGTGGCAGTGCATCAGTGATCGTTTACTAAAGTCCACTCATGGATTGTGACATGTAATCGTTTGAGGTAGTTACAGACTCGTTTTTAGAGTGACTGCCTGATCTGGGTTTGATGGGTCAATGTCAATTCGACCAACAGGGTCTACAAGATACATGCAGCAGTCGAATCTGATCGGAGTGAAGATGCCCACCACGATAATTAGTTAACACAGATCCGTTCACTAGCTAGTCCTAGATTGTGAAGTCGTTGCGATATGGTTGCCTACAATTGAGGATCTTGCCGACTGACTGCCGACGCACCGCCTTTATGCGTTGGGGCGTCCTTGTGCTCTTCAAACGTCTATCATGGTATGAAGCTAGATTCCTCGAATTCCAGGCCTGAGTTGGCAGATCGAGCTCGGTTCTCTAAGGTTGATGGAATGGCATGATACATGATGACAAATGTCTAAGCACGAGCGCAAGAAGACATCGTTATATCGTGTTCAAGCGTCCGCTGAGTTCCTCGACCTTCATCTCTATCTCCAATAATCAAGATGTAATCTTTTAGAGCGAATGTTGGTCTCATGATCTAACTACGGGGTAACTCGAGAAAAACTTCCAATTTCATTCATGCCCTGTGAGCAAGGCGTGATAAAATCTAGAATGTCCCCTTCAACCGATCGTCCCTTCTCGCGTCTCGAGCTCATGTTTGATGAAGACATAAGGGTATTCAAATCAGCAATGTTCCTGTTTGTTCTACATTCACTGCTTACAACTACGTACATATACCCCGCTTTTTACCTAGCTAGCACCTCTTTCCTTAGTATATAATCTATTAATCAATCACAGAATCAAACCTAATTACTACGGACTTCTACTACAAGTGACGAGGTTCTGTAGCACGGGTTACGAAGTGATACATCATTCAAGCGCTTACCGATCGATAACTAAGGTTACCGACAGTTCCTTCGCAACAGCGAGGTAGCATACATCGCTAGTTTACGAATTAGCCTCCAGTCACTAGTCTTGAAGAGCTAACTATATTGAGTCGTGAAGTGATTGTAGATCCCATCTTTAGGCCACGTCCCTTCAAAAGTTCCGATGAGTAGAGTGTGGGTGCTAGGGACACGCGTTCCATTTTCTGGGGACATACTATCTCTGTCCTATAGCGTCCCACGATTCTAGAGAACCGTTCTCATCTTGCAGCTATATAACGAATCTGCGTGAAGGGTATAGACTGAATTGCATCAACCCTTTCCACATCCAGTCAAAACTATCACGAGCGAAGCCACTTGTGATGGTATCAAGGAATGAATATAATTCACAAATTGTTAGGTTTCATAGAACTACACACCATTCTAAAACTTTCATTCAGGGCCTACCAACCTCGATCATTAATGACGATGTCAAACTTTTCGACAAAGTCTGCCTTGCCCTTCAATTCCAAGCATCTCAAGCTAAGAATTGAGAGAAAGCAACTTCATCGAGACGAAGTCGCTGCATTTCATCCTTGTGGCAGGTCCCTGAAGTGAACGTGTAAGCCGGGAAGAGTTTGTAGATGACGAATCGAGCTAGTGATCCTACCAAAAGATCTACTATATTGGTCAACCCTTACATATTTATCCGATGGGAATTTGGCCGCTACCACTTTCAAACGTTCATTGACAATTTGGACAGGCGTTAAAGATTTAGTCTTGTTTGGTGACTTAAGAAAAGTGATGCGTGGTTCAAATCCGTTCCACCCAATGATCGGCACGGCATTGGTACCTTCATCGTACACTGATCTCGGATCCGCCCCAGGAAGCAGAGCTCTTTCCGGCTCCTAACTTGGCTCGGATCCGGATGATCAAGTCTTCTTCCGTGTCGCATGGTGTGTGTGGACGCAAGGACGTAGTTGATGCCTGAAAAGCTATGTAGGATGGACCTTTTACGCCAGGCCACCAAGGCAACAACTTTTATGCATTATCACTATTCCCGCACCCGCTCACCTATTCCCGAGGTCTCGTCGGATTGCTAAATTACTTGTGCATTCAGACATCCAACAAACTCGGTCGCTTGCTTGCTAATCAAGTCGCACATTGTCCCTCAGCTTGTCATTTGTGGCACATCTTCGAGACCAGACTCCCCCCATTTGTGAGATTTCCATGCAAGCCATCTGCATCCAGCCCCCAACTTGCATCTTTATCCTGTTCAGCTCGCTAATCGATCCTGTCATCATGGTGCAACGCTTCATGGGGACAATATTGGTGGAGGACCAACTCGAGATTTCATTCGTCATTGGGGGATGGACTTGAGCTGGTGGTTGCAACAATTGTCCTCTTCGAGAGACTTGAGCCGCATTTACAATGGCCGCGCATTGGTAAGATTCTCCTCAGGACAGAGAAATGCAGCCTCAATCCTGTAAGACCGGAGCCTCAAGAGGGTATCCTTAAGGACCTGCGCATCGCAGATCCACAGGCCATAACAAATGCCAGAATCATTGAGGATGTCGATATCTCAAGAAAATTACAAAGACGGGGTCGCACCAACCATCACATTCCCACCCCAGGATTTCACTCCAGACGTAATTCCAGAACAACTTCAAGATGATTGTCTTGTCACGTACTTCAGACTTCGGTACGAGGAGCGAGACGACTTCCTCAAGAATCTGGGTTCAAAGGAGAAAAAGAGAGTCAATCGTGAATTGGAAAGGATTACAAAGTTGAGAGCCACGTACTTTGCAACCGAAGAGAATTTCCTGATGGTGGAGGATTTTGAACGCTTGAGAGTGCTGTGGAGAAATAATGCTATTGATACATGTTCTAAGAATCTTCTTGATATTTCGGAAAGGGTCAGCAAAATGAGAAAGATAAAAGCTAGACACCGGCCTCGACGGGAACGGCTCGAGCAGAATATTCTTGAGCAGGTTAGAGACTCTTGGGACAAGCAGCCTCTACCCCCTGCAAGACGAGCTCGGCAAAATGGAAAGGGAAGACCAACGACATATCAACCAACTTCAAACCCCAAGCGCAACCCTTTGACGAAAGCATTTTGGAGAAGAGCCAAGCCAGAGCCAATTGCCACTCCGGCTTCTGTCCAGTCCGAGTCAGACTCGGACGACTCGACAGCGAGCGAGAAGAAGGAAAGGGCTCGTCCGGATGATTCCTATGGAATCACTGTCAGCAAGATCACTCTTACCAGATGTGATGCCACCAATCCTACGTCATTTATGAATTATGACATCGAAAGGTACCCGTTGAATGACGTCCTTTACAAGGCAGAAGGGAATCCCCTACGGAAAATCACAGATGCAGCTGAATCTGATACCATCCGATATTTTCATTTCCCCTCCAACAACATGCACTGGATTGAGGTACGCTGTTTCCCAGCGGCCCCGCAAAGCTGCTTCGAGAACCTAATGTATTCATAGGAAGCCATTGCCAGGTATTACGGCGAGGAATCGTCGGGAGAGTTCAACTATCGGTTACATCCTAATTACCGGAAACACTCTTCAAATATACTGTGTCGCGAATATTGGTCTTCTCTCCAGCATGGGGGCAAATACGATCCCATTCACGCGAGACACATGCGAGCACATTGCTCGCTCATAATGCCAAATAATGAGTGCAATCCTCAGCGTCCTGGAACCAACAAGAATTTTGTTTTATTTGTAAGCGACCCCCTTATAACCCAGATAACGCTGTTTTCGATTATAACTAACCATCAAATACTGTTACTAACCTTTCCGACAGATGCCATATCTGCACTGGGAAACTCACCAGAGGCGAAAGAAAATGGCCGAGGTCACCAAAGAGATTACTGCAAAGCATCTCAAAGACAGCTCCCATGCTACCGAGATACTAACAGACGAGTTTACCAAAGTAGCTGAAGAGCTGCAACTTGCGAGAGCAATGACAGAAGCTTTTGCGCCCCAGGACACTGGTGTACAAAAGTCTAAGAAGTCTGAAAGCAAGAAACGAAAGGGTCGTTTGGGACAGTATTTGATACAGATTGCGAAGATTTACGATGCTATGGACATAGAGCCAGATGTTCGAATGTTACGTGATCACTTGCACCAGAGTCCTCCGCTGCATTCGAGGCGTACATTAGATCAATCATACTACTGGAAGCTTGCAAACACGAATAAACGAGACGAAGATCAAGTTGTATATCGAGCTACGAGACAGGGCAAGAGTATTTCTCGAAGCACTAGAGTAGTTATGGTTGATCAATTGTGGCTTTACGTATTAGATGAAAGTAAGACTATTTTTTGACGAGCCCACTTGCTTGTACTAACTATTCCCTAAGATACAATCATATCTAGTTTTCCTCGGCGATGGGGACGAAACAAGCCTGACTACTCTGGTGTCCACAAGGGCATTCGTTCAATTCTCGACCATCCTCGACCCGGACAAATTCAGTCGGTCTACGACCTCGCTCTTCTCATCATCAATCAATGCTCCACTGTCTTTTTTGATAGAACGAAACCTGTAGATGAGCGACCGGAGCTCCTTGATATATTCTCAAACGCGCTTAGTGACATTGTAAGTGCTTGCTTTTCCCGTCTCAAACTTTTGATATGCGACATCCAAGGTACTTGGACAATCCTCTGGCGTTATATGAAGCGCAGCCTATGGACAGCCCAGAATAATGCATCCCTTGGCTGCCCCTCTGCACTTTGCTCTCACCGCGTTCAATGGATACTTTCAACATTCTAATGATTCGTTAGTCAGGCATGAAAACCATAGCATTCGAAGCGTTCTGGCGCCATCTCGACAAACTGAGCGAAAACGATCGTCAATTTCAAAACTTTGAAGAAGTGGCTCGGAAATACCTCAACATCAATCCTGAAGGCAAACTCCTAAAGGAAGTCCACGACATCATTGAAGAATTACGTATGATGGCCCGCATCTACGCCCAACAGCAGACCGTCGTTAAGGATTTTCAAGAACAACTTCACAATCTTCATGAGCAAGAACGTAAGGTGTCGCTGAAAATGCCTGTCGATGATGGCATGCTAGAGGTATTGGTCGAAATCAAGAACCTGCTTGGAGAGAAGTTCAAGCAGGGTGAAGGCCTGCAAGCTGGTGCTTCTCCACTTACTCCAGGCTTCAAGCAGCGGTTGGAAACTCATTCTTCCATCACCGAGAGCACTTTACTCCATGCTAAGCGGGTCGTCGATAATATCGAATTGAGGAGGAGCGAACTATTGGAGCTTGAAGGTAGTACAGCCTCAATATCCGAGCAGGTTCGTGCGTTCATCCCTGATAGCCTCGTATTCTAACTGACGTGAACTTCATTCTAGCTCAAAGATCTTTTAAGTCTCAAACAGCAACAAGCTAGCATCATCGAGGCCAAGTATGCCCTGAAGCGAGCCGATGAAAGTGTCACACAAGGTAGAAGTGTCATGCTTTTCACAATCGTGACCATAATTTTCCTACCACTCTCGTTTATGACCTCTGTATTCGGCATGAACGCCAAAGATTTCGATTCACCCGATGGAAACGGTAATAGCATGTCACTACGACACCAATTCAAACTCCTCTGTAAGCCCAGCTCTCCCCGCATCCTCTCATGATCACTATCAGACTACCAACTATAACATCCTACTAACCACCCACCCAACCAGTCCCAATATCCTTCGGCGTAATCTTCCTCTCCGTCTCCCTAGCCTTCTCCTCCTGGATCCGCTCCCTCCTCTTCTTCGCCATCTCCGTCTCCTGGGCCGCCATAACCGAATACACCGGTCTCCGATGGCTCTTCTTCCTCTGCGTCAAACGGCACGATACAGATCGCGTGTACATGAATCAACAGAAGCTCATCCGGAATATTCACAACCGGAAGAAACGGGCGCGCATGGTGGAGGAGGTGCAGAGGGCGAAGGAGGTCGAGGAGAAGAAGTTCGGGAGGGATGGGTCGTTTGTAGTGAGATCGAATGGGAGGACGATGAATGGAGTTGCTAAGGGGGGTGATGAGTGGGGGTGTTTGGATCTTTATCGGAGGGGGAAGGATAGTCCTGTTTGAAAGCTAGATACAGTACAACCCACAAGAGCCAGGCAAGGTAGCTAACGAGATGCATCACTGTCGAGCGTTCCAGCGTGCCCATAAGATAGGATTAAGAAAACCCCAAAACCTGCCCTCATACCCCACGTTTCCCACGTTTCCCACGCTTCCCAAGTCAGCCAGGGTATACCCGTCAGTCAATCATCAAAACCCCCCAAGTACCTAGGGAGCTTAGTCTCGTCATCAAGGATTAGCATTCCCCCCACAAAACAATCACCACAATCCAACCACAAATAATCACAGCCAACCCAGCCAATTCCTCATCTCCCAAACCTAAACATCCTCTTCAACGCCACCCAGCCTACAATCCTCTCCTCACCTCCCCCCCCCCCCCCCCCCCCCCCCCCCCCCCCCCCCCCACCCCCCCCCCCCCCCCCCCCCCCCCCCCCCACTCTCATCTCCCACTCCTCAACACCACCAACCCATGCATAACACCTCTCTCTCTCCCCCCCCCCATTCCACACACAAACCCTCTACCACATATCCCAACACCTCCCAACTCGTTTTCCCACCACAATACTCAATACTCAATCTCAAAACGCTGCAAAGTTCAGCTCGGTTTGCGTCGTCTGAGATGTCGTTTAAGACTCTAAGTATATAGCTAATACGTCCAAGCCGTGACTCATATGCCACGCCACGATACTAGAAACCACTTCCAGCGGCTTTGCAAGCGAATACAGTGTATCAAAAAAGGGATTGCGGCATTCAAATGATAACGTGTGGAGAGTTGAATCGAGTTCTCGGGCTTATCTGGAATGGTGCGGAGAATGCCTGCTGGAATTGATATATCATATATCGTCCATTTCCTGGTTATAATGATGTTTGAGAGTAGGAGGCTCGAAGGGTTGCAGGTAATGTACGATGATGAGCGAATGGAAGGATTTTTGCATGAAAACTAAGCGAGGCGAGTCAGAAGGAAGCGCAATAAGTAGCAGTAATCAATCCTTCAACTGAGTCAAGTAGGAGAGCATATCACAACATGGGAAAAACTTTTCAATCCAACGGCCAATCGTTCACGTTAACTGTATGTTAAGTCTAAATACAGGGCTGACAAAATCTTCCAGTTCCATCCATCTCCCTATCCCAATCAACAGCTTATGCTTGGTATGTTGAGGCACTGACGTTACCACCACGACCGGTCCAGTTGACGTGGATGTTCTCACCCTCCTTGTACTTCTCGGTGGCGAACTCAGGCTTGATCTTGAAGGTGTGGGCACCAAAGTAATCTCTCTGGGCTTGTAATAAGTTGGCTGGAAGATCCTTGGTTCTGTAACCATCAAACCATGAGAGAGCGGTGGAGAAAGCTGGGGTTGGTATTCCGAGAAGTGCTGCCTTGGCAACAACGTCTCTCCAACCTGGCTGAGCAGTGTGAATAGCCTTCTTGAAGAAGTCGTTGAAGAGAAGGTTCTCGAGGTCGTTCTCTGCGCGGTAAGCAGCGGTGATATCCTTCAAGAAAACAGATCGGATGATGCACCCACCACGCCACATGAGGGCAATGGATGGCTTGTTGAGCTTCCACTTGTATTCCTTGGCGGCCTCTTGCATAAGCATGAAACCTTGAGCGTAAGAAACAATCTTTGAGGCATAGAGAGCCTGCTCCAAATCTTCCAAGAATTGTGCTTTGTCACCCTCGAATTTGTTGCTTCGGCCAACATATTCCAGAACCTTGGATGCACGAGTACGCTCACCCTTGATGGAAGAGAGACAACGGGCAAGGACGGACTCGGCAATCAGAGTGACAGGCATTCCGAGATCAAGAGCGTTAATGGCGGTCCACTTTCCGGTACCCTTTTGTCCAGCAGAATCGAGGATCTTTTCCAGAAGAGGTGTTCCGTCATCGTCGTTGAAGTACATGATATCGCGGGTAATTTCGATCAAGAAAGAGTCAAGAACACCCTTGTTCCACTTGGTAAGAACATCACCAATCTCCTTGTCCTGCATTCCAAGCCCACGCTTCATGATGTCGTAGGCCTATATTTGTCAGCCAATTTTGGCGACCTAACAAATTGAGACAAGAGAAACTTACTTCGCAAATCAGTTGCATGTCACCGTACTCAATACCGTTGTGTACCATCTTGACGTAGTGACCAGCACCCTCGTCACCAACCCACTCACAACATGGCTCACCATCACTCTTGGCGGCGATGCTTTGGAAAACATCCTTGATGTATGGCCAGGCCTCCTCGTTTCCACCTGGCATGAGGGATGGACCATATCTGGCACCCTCCTCACCACCTGAAACACCAGTACCGACGAATCGGATACCCTTTCCAGCCAAGTACTTTGTTCGTCGGTTGGTATCAGGGAAATGTGAGTTACCGCCATCAATGATGATATCACCCTTCTCGCAGTAGGGAAGGAGGGTCTCGATGAAGTCGTCGACTGGCTTTCCAGCCATGACCAAGAGCATCATACGGCGGGGCTTCTTGAGCTTGCTAACGAACTCTTCGATTGACTGGGCACCCTCGATAGATTTTCCTACAGAAGTGGGTGATTAGTATTGATTCCTCGGCGGTTTGCGAAATGTGCTGGAAGATGAATTGACATACCCTTTGCCTCGTTTGCGAGGAAGTGGTCGACCTTTGAGACGGTACGGTTGAATGCAATAACATTGAATCCGTGATCCGCAGCGTTGAGGATCAAGTTCTGGCCCATGACGGCCAAGCCGATAAGGCCGAAGTCTCCTCTGGGAGAGTGGTCAGCATCATGATCAATACTCGAGTTCATACTCGAGTTCACATTATTGGCGCTGTATTGAGGCTCCGGACTTCCGCGCGCACTTGCAGACGTCGAGCCACCTATATTGAGGGCCGCAAGACGAGCGCTGAAATGAGTAACACACAATGGTCAACGAAATACGTTCGTCGCAGGGAAAATAGAACTTCTGATTGCAGATGTCTGCGAAGGTAGGACTTCGACTGACAGACGTGGTGTTGTGGTGCAATGCAGGTCGCAAGCCATGACGATAGCGATGGTGGGGTAATTTATGAGGGGAAGCAAAGACGAGACTCACGTTGGGCCGCTCATTGTGAAAGATGGGCGTCAGAAACAAGAAATATGATGCTGCGAAGTATGTGAAGGTGAAGGATTAGCTTGGAACCTGGGCCAAGCTAGTTGTTGAGAATACCGTAGAGAAGGGTTGTGGTGTTGTAGAAGAAAAGAATTCTACGTTGTGTCAGAAAGGTTGGGAGGTCTAAGAGGGGAGACTAGGTGGAGGGGCTGCCAGGCCGCTTAGTAGACAAAAAGCTCCCAGACCGGCCTGGGCGAGCTAGTCGACTCGAGCGTTAGAGCGGCGGGCTTCCACGAATTATGGAACTATCCTCCATACCGGAAATGCAGTTTGGCTGTGAATTGGATGGGAGATTAAAACCTGTTGCTTCAGTAACATGCATGTCATCAGGCTCAGTCAAGCTTGTAATAGCACTGATACGGATGGTAGATGATGTGGGAATCTGCCAGACGCTGACAAAGGACGGATCACCATTTCTTGCTCGCTGCTTTGCGGGCATTTTCCGAATTAGTGTCCATCCAGAAAATGGGCAGAAAATGGGCAGAAAATGGAAACTGCTTCAGACGAGACAAGACTGACAAGTGTCGCGCGTGTCAAGGACCAGTACCAGCCCCAGCCAGTGTCACCGCAGAAGGGCTTGCGAGCCAATACGCCCGCAGTCCCGACTGACGGGAAGAAGATAGATCACTGTCGGGTCTGACTACTAAGTACTTCGTAAGTATCTGCGCGGAGTCGAGTCGTGATAGCAGTCGGAGTCATGGTCATGGAGATGCAGGAGTGTGCTCAGTGCTGTGCTCATAGCGGGGTGAAGCGAAGCTTTGTTTTGAGGCATTAATCGTGGATAAAGTCGGAGATGTTTGTATCCATCCCGTCCGTCAATGGCACCGCTGCGATTCGTCCCTCTACTCCATACAGCTCCAGTCTTCTTGCGAGCATCGGAGACTTGGAGGGGCAGTCGAGCTTGTGATGGCCGTTTGTGCTGTTTCATAGGAGTTCATGTTGGTCGATTATTCATGCCCATATCCATGCCCCCCACCGCCAGTTCGTCCCGCGAAATCAGGCATTAAAGCTAGCTCCTGAGGCATCAACCGTCTCCGGTCAACTTCTATCGCCAAGAATTAGCGCGCTCCGTCATCTAAGCGCTACCTCCGTAGACGCCCGTCCCAGACTCCCACCAGCCGTTTGAAGGACTCGCCTTGAGAAGCCTCATCGCAACTTCAACGCCATTTATCATTGTCATCAGTCGTGCTCTGCACCCTCAACACATTCAGTTCGAACATATACACTTCCATCCTAGATCTCGTCGATCGCTCTATGAAATCGCTTCATAGTTGAGCACACCACTGCGTCTCAAGGCGCAAAGGTACGTCTAACACTCACACCAAAAGAAATATCGACCAGCAATTCATCATGTCCTATCCTCCACCTCCAGGTCTCAACTCGAATCCCGCACCGCATCCGTCTCTGCCTGCGCGCCCTCCCCCCTCGAGCCTTCCTCCACGACAGTCCTATAATGCCACGGCATCTCAATCAAACGGTGGCGCGCCACCCTCTTACCCAGGCGCGTCTTCCTCAGGGTACGGCGGATTTGCGCCTAGATCGGTAGCAGCTCCCTCACAGCCATCATACAACAACTCGTACCAAGCACCTCAGCAGTACCAGCAGCAATCATATGGAGGATACAATGCTCCACCACAACAGGAGGCATACGGCGCCGCGCCTCAGATTCGGAACCCATTCGCTCCACCAAGCGCCACGGCAGGAGGACGAGGTTACGACGATGATCCAGATATGGCAGCTCAGATAGCACAGTGGCACTCTGCTTACGTAGCGAAAGACCCCGCACCCTCGAGTAGTACATCGGGATATACAGGTCCTAATCCAGCCACCCGCAGGTTCAACAATTCAACCTCTGAAGGCTCTGGAGCGGCCACATCCGCAAATGCAGCACCACTAGGAGGGGGTGCGCGGTCAGAAGCGGTGGGACCTTCGATGTCATCAGCAGCTATGTCGACCGCTGCACACAGCGACACTGGCGTTGCCAGTATCGTCTCAGATTCCAAAGATCCCTCGTCAAAAACTGTTGTTCGTTCAGGAGGTGGATCCACATGGACCGATTCCTCCCTTCTCGAATGGGACCCCGCACATTTCCGCCTTTTCGTCGGAAATCTAGCAGGAGAAGTTACAGACGAGTCACTGTATAAAGCTTTCTCGAGATGGCCATCCATCCAAAAAGCGCGGGTGATTCGCGACAAGCGCACAACCAAGTCCAAAGGCTACGGCTTCGTAAGTTTCAGCGATGGCGAAGAATTCTTCTCCGCAGCCAGAGAAATGCAGGGGAAATATATCGGCAGCCATCCCGTCCTGCTTAGGAGGAGTACGACTGAGATTAAGGCTGTGAACCCGAGAGATAAGCGGCATGGGAAGAACGGGAAGAATAAAGGCAAGGGCGGAGATAAGGATAGGGATAAGACTGGTGCTGGGATACAGAAGGCTGGTAGTAAGACGAAGGGTGGATTGAGGGTTTTGGGATAGTTTACGCGGGGGTAAGTCGATTCGCTTCTTGCTATACGAACTAGTTTAGTGCTTGGAAATTCAATGTAGCTGACTGTCAAGTAGTAATAATATAATTTTCAAGAACGAGCATGCCAGAATCTCGCCGCTTCGTCCGTTCGTATTGACATCTGGTTCCCATCAACCATTTCCCTCATGTTCGACCACCTATGACCTCCGTATGGACGATACGGCCCGGGGTCCAGTCCGTGTGATTTCACATGAGCCAAGGCAAGACATCTCTGGTCGCTCTAGCTATCATAGGCTAGTAATCCACCTGATCTTCGGGGCTCTGGTAGCTCTATTGAACCCGCGCGATTCTCATGGAATGGTACTATACATCGGTGGAGGACTTCCTCCAGCCAAAGACCCAAGAGGTTGACCACTCGTCTTCCGGCGGCCATGCTGCATTTGCCATGTAACACATGATATAGCTCGAGTGCCAAATCCTCCATCTTCACGTCGAGACACTTCATCATAGCTAGGTGTACAGGCCCGCCATGTCGATCGCAAGGATGGCAATTAATTGAGATATTACGTATATGTCTATTCAGTATCTTGAATAACAGATATAACGTATGAAGGAGATTTTCAACGACGATCCTCACATTCGATGGATAATGATACTGATTAGTCTGCTCTCTCTGGGCGTGTCGCGTAACTCTCTATGTGAATTCAATGGAATAGCCGGGGTTGAGA
Source organism: Chaetoscypha palmicola (assembly GCA_003988945.1). Taxonomy (NCBI): domain Eukaryota; kingdom Fungi; phylum Ascomycota; class Leotiomycetes; order Helotiales; family Helotiaceae; genus Chaetoscypha; species Chaetoscypha palmicola. The sequence continues at coordinate 11,275 of QYAH01000206.1, read as the reverse complement.
TATCAAACATACTGTTTCTTCAACATTCATGGTGGACCACAGAGAAACTTGATATGATGTGGAGAAACTTGATATATCATACACCTAGAGCAACTAAACGCCATCTCCAGTATTGTTCATCGTAATGCTACAACCTTTTCATCCCACACAAAACAACTCCCCGCCCAACACAAAAACGCCAATACTTCAACATCTACAACCCGGCACCCACACCCCCTTACTCCCACAATCGCCCTCCGATCCCTCTCTATCTCCCAGCATTCTCCCCATCACTCGCGCGATCAAGATTAAACGCCGCACTAATCAACGCCAAATGACTAAACGCCTGAGGCGTATTCCCCAACTGCTCGCCCGATCTCGCGATCTCTTCTGAGAACATGGAGAGATGATTCGAGAAACTGAGCATGTTTTCGAAGATGTTGACGGCGCGGACGTGGTATTTTTTCTCGTAGACGCCGGCGCGGGTTAGGGCTTCGACGAGCCAGAAGGTACACATTGAGAAGGCGCCTTCGCGGCCACCAACACCTGGAAGGGTTAGCTTAGAGATAATTATGAATAAAGGAGGGAGGAAGAGGCTCAGTACCATCATGTGAAGTTTCAGCATTGTAGCGATAAACCAGGCCAGTGGAAGTCAATCCTCCTTTCTCGGGAGCAAGCAGAATTTGATCGATTGTACGTATGAATCTGGGATCGTTAGGGCTGATGAAGAAGACTAGCGGTGCGATGAGAATAGACGAGTCGAGGAGATCGCCGCTTTCGTAGCTTTGAACGAAACAGCCGAGATTATGACTGTAGCCTTCAAAGGTGTTAGTGAAAAAGCGAGTCTGGACTGAGCGGAGACCTACCTTTTTCCATGATCTGCTCGTAGATCTCGTCACGGATTGCTCGCCAGAGATGACGGTTCGGACAAGGAAGACATCGCTTGTCGGCGAGACGGATACCACGATCAAATGCTACCCAGAGCATGACCTTGGAATAGACGAAGTTTTGTTTCTTATTGCGTACCTCCCAAATGGACATATCAGGATCTAGCTTCATCTCAGTAGGAGTATTCGCACTTGGATTGCTTCTTCTTCTCAGAGAAGATTTATTTACCTTTCCAAATAGTCATCACATAATCTAAGGTTTATTAGTAAGATTCGAGATAGGGCGTACATGGCAACGTACCAAGAATCTCTCGAACAGCAACCCACTGTTCCCACGTTACTGGCTTACCGTACTTGTTGTACAGATATATAGCGTCCATAAGCTCTCCATATATGTCGAATTGCTGATGGAATGCTGCACCGTTCCCGATGCGGACCGGAGAACTTGCGCGGTAGCCCTCAAGATGACTGGAGAACGAGTTAGTCTCCTACTATTCTATCGTCCCATCCGGAAATTACTTCAGCTCTATCTCTGGAATCTCAGTCTCCCCTCTAATCGTAAACATGATTGGCAAAGCGCCATCAGATCCACGGGACTTTCGAAATCTTTCACTAATGAAGTCCATATATGCATCTGCTTCGGCGGTGAACCCCATGCGAAGAAGTATGTAAATCGTGAAGCTCGAGTCTCGGACCCAGCAGAATCGGTAATCCCAGTTGCTGTTAATCATCAGTCTCTGCATCTCATGGGAAAGCTTCAATCAGTCTGAGCGTGACGCTCAAGCGAGTCTTGCTTCCGGGTATCATCAAGGGAACTAGGAGAGCATACCGCGTTCCACCAATATCTTCAGGAATCGAGAATGTTGGAGCTGCAATGATCGCTCCAGTAGGTTCATACGTCAACATTTTTAATATCATCAAACTTCTAGCAACCACCTCGCGCCATCTCCCCTTATACTTGCTTTTCGAGATCCAATTGAACCAATAATGCTGCGTTGAAGACTGCTGCTCATCCAAGATCTGCGTAGTCACATCCCGAGTAACATGATTTGGGATATCATCACGAAGCACGAACGATATAGCTTGTCCTTCCAACAGGCGTATGTGCGCCACAACGCCCTCTCCTCTCATGCCTTCCTGCTTGACTTTTCGAAATATGACTGTTGGACATGACTCTACGTTTTCTTCTCCATGGTCGATTGTCACGTCTAGTTGTAATTGAGTCATTTCACCTGCAAAAATAACAGTTTTGCTTTCTTGGCAACCTGGTGGGTGGTCGGGGAGGAGGATCTCGACGGTGTGATCTCCTCGTGCGTAGTCGAAGGCAGGAAAGATATGAACATCTGCACATCGGCCCTATCAGCTTGGGAACACAGGATCAGACTTAGGATTGACGCATACCTAGATCAAGCTCCCCTCGGATACATTCAACTCTTCGCACAAGCCATCTCTTTAATTCATCCTGGACGAAAATCGACTCGCGGAATGGCATCGCCTTTGGCATCTTAGCAACGACCTGATTATGTCTCGGTCTCGGCAAGAAATCAAGTAAATCAACCACACCTTCCTCGTGTATGTACCTCGTCTGCAGGATGTTCGATGAAGGAAGATATTGTTGCTTTGTAGTGAACGTTGAGCTATCAGGAGGAGAAATACTAAAGTATCCACCTTTGTCCTTGTCTAGAAGTCTACAGAAGACGGAAGGAGAATCGAATTCGGGCCTGTCAGTTTGTTAGCAGTAGTCACCATTATAGGACGTTGCCGAAGAAAGGTCTAACTGACCAGCACATGAAATCGATACTGCCGTCAAGTCCGACCAGAGCGCAAGTTCGCATATTACCTATCAATCCATAATTTTCAATAGGAAGGTAGCCCGTTGCACTACGGCGCATGGAGGCACTCTCTTGGGACTGAGCAGACATCTTGCCTAGCTCCAATTGGAATTCGCAGTGATAGGCCGAAGATCAAAAGTTGGCTAGAGGTCAATTGCACAGAATCAGAGATAGAGAAGTGACAATTACAGATAAGGGAGCTGTAATGTAAAGACAAAGCAATATGAAGCTTGGAGAATGAAAGATTGACGAATCAAACCTTCGGAGTGCCAGAAGTGGATCGACCAGGGAAACGGAGTTGTCGCTGCTGTATCGCTTGAGTTCCTGGTGGAAAGTATATTTCTGGTCTGGTGCCCATTCAAGTGAGCTACTCTGGTACAGATGTTGATTACACTGCCTTAGCTCTCTCGTTCATGATATGATGGCGGGGAAGGCGCGGGGCAGGTTGCGTCGTCTCAAACGGCCACAAGCGAGTGGCCCGAGCGTTTGGCTGTCTCGAGCTCGAGGCTGTCACGTGGTTGTATATGCGAGATTGAAAAGTGACTGGTCTAAAGAAAAGGGAAATCATACTCTGAAACATTTCTACAGATGTTCCTACAACAATGGTACCCATGACAGCTACTTTTAAGCCGGTCACCTGAGTTGTTATTGGAGATCTGGTGCCAGCGCCATCTGAGAACAGTCAAGACTCACCTGCGTGAACAAGATTCAAAAACTCTATGTGGGTACTAAGTGGATAACAGAACACTCTCTTAACGCCCACGTATTCTATTCAGGTCGATGATTCTGTGGAGACGTGATGAGTTTTCCTAGGTGTCCTCCACTGTTATTCTTTTCGTATGCTCGATGTCCTTTCCTTTTCTCAAGTATCTGCTTGTGAGGCATATTCGTTTGTAGCCCACGAGACCAAATTATCTCATTGCGCTAGGTGCTACAGCTGCGACTTTCAGTATCTACTTGACTATTGATATGTAGAGTGCCCTGCATTAGCTTTAGCTGCTATAATGTCTGAACGCGAGTCGCAATATCTATCACAAACGAAAGGACGAAGTGGTATCCACAGCATTGATTTTGGCGCGCTTAGTCAGCGACGCGTTTCGCGTCAACCTCGATTCAATCTAAGGCTCGATACATCCTCCCTTCCTGATCTAAATACAACTTCCAAGGTTAATCTTCAGAATGACTCAACTCTCTCGCTCGCTCCTGTATCCTCCCGCAGGAAAGATGGTCCATATCCAATCATGGGGGCTATGGACCAGGCAACTTTCGACCCACCAATCCATTTTCGCCCAACTGCACGATGCGTTTGCTTCCTATATGAGTGATCGAATGGAAACACGGACTCCCTTTCTCTGATCTACAAATTTCTCTCTGCAATCCCGTCTATGACTTATTTCAACCAGCAGCTTCCCTCGACTATCACGCCAAACGGCTTAAAGCATGAAACAGCCAGATGAATGGCTCAAGGACGAAGCCATGGCGAGCTCTACAGCAGAGAGACTTCTTGTCGCGGGATCCGGCCCTTTGCATATACGTGCTTTATGTTGAGACCACGGGATGGTACAGTCCAGCATATTAGAGAGAGAATTTCAAGACTTGAGTCTTCAGAAGCATCTTGTGCCCCTTTCCCATCCTTCTCAATAGAAATACTTCCACAATCTTCTCATCGCTTACGTCTGTGCTCCTACAGCTTGGATATTGACGGCGCTTCCATCATCATCATAGCCTACAAATTTCAACTTCTGTGCGATGCCTCCACGAGAGCGAAGAGGCCCAGATCAGCGTTGGTGGCGCAGTGATAGCGTTCCGCATAGAGAACAAGGTCTGCGAGATCCATGTCGATACTACCTGAGAGGTCATTGCAACTATGGCTCCACCTGCAGATATTCGCATCAAAGTGTTCCAGAACTTGACCAAAATCCTGCCCAGGCCCCCACTGCGATAAGCGCGGTAGACGAGAGTCGTTTTCGGTACAACAATTGGAAGCGAGTGCTGAAGCAAAAGCCTCAAGAGAATGATCTTCACACTGTTAGGACGTTATGGCAAGGAGCTCTCGGGATTCTCGATGATACCGATCAGAACAATCGTCAAATGCTACCTCGAGATATTGCCGACAGTAAACACTACGGATTCCATCATGTCCATACACTGATGAGTATGATGATCGACAGCGTGCAAGGACATCAGACATTTCTGGACCTTTCCCATTATTTTCTTCTGGTCATCACACATACTGCTCTCCTAGACAGTCTGACAGTTGACATCCCCGTCGGAGACATCTACAATTACGTCAGCGGCAGTAATGGAAGTCGGGCAATCCCCTTCTTTTATAGGCTGATCACGAGTATGGTCGCATTGTGTGCTCAAGAAATTCAGCAGCAGAACATGGACTGTATGCTGGAAGCTCTATGTATTGCACTGTGTGAAGTCCTGAAGCGGGTCCACAGAGCTTCTTTTCACGAGGACCTTCGTGGTCTGATGAAGGCAATTGAGGAGCTGCTTGGAACCCTCAGTGTGGACAGTGGCTCGATTGTACTACAACGCATCCATACCCGGAAAACTCATATCAATGCCTTAGTAGATAGGGCCGAGGGCTTGATCGAAGTAGAGAAAGCTACACAGCCGACTGGTGTTTCGACGTCTGTTGTAGTTTCCACATATCCCCGCCAAGTTGTTACCCCGGGTAGCCGCCATGACAACGACTCGAAGGACATTACACAAATTTCAATTCTACCCACAGAGGCAGAAATTCGGAGCACCAAACTTGAATTCCTACCGTCCACCGACCGTGACCAGGCTCACTTCCTGTCAGATCCTGCGCAACGTCATCTTGATACTCACTTTCGACTGCTTCGTCACGATGTGTTCGGCGAGCTTAAGGAAGCTTTGGGGGGTTTGATGCTCGAGGTCGAGCGTGACCCAACTCTATTGAGTAAAGGCGATAATCACCTTGGAGATGTACCAAGCTATTGCTATCCTCATGCTCATATAAGCAACATAGCTTACGAACGAGGTCTAGAAGTTCAGATATCTTTCCTCCAACCTTCGGTCGTCCGAGATAGACCACAGGTCCAAAGGTGCACCTGGTGGGAGGAATCAAAGCGTCTTGAATGTGGGCGTCTCCTTGTGTTTCTATCCATAAACGGAGCTCGGAGCTCGATTTTGTTCTTCAATGCTGGCGAAAAAAGATCCGGGGCCAGGACAACACACCACGAGTCCAGCGACGATGAAGAATTTACTTTAGGCCTTGATCCTCACCAGGCCACGATTACTACCGTCTTAGCAGATAAACGTCAATCAAATTTGGAATTGACTGTTCAACTCAATTGCGATAAATCCCAAGGCTTGTTGATCGAGTTTCCCGGCATACTTGTTGCGACATTCGTACCAATTCTCGAAAATCTACAAAACATGCAAAGAGAGAGTCGACTACCATTTTCTCAGTGCATACTTCCTGACAGACTTCCTGACGCCACTCTATCACGAGGAGCAGGAGTTGCGTCTGCTGACCGGATTTCGTACGTGCTGGACGTTGCGACTCCTTTTTATACGAGAAGCCCAGGATTCAAAATTTCCTTACAGCAGATTACAACCGACTTCAAGAGCTTTGATCTTGATCCTACCACCCCAGTTGACTGCGAAAAGACCACAAGTGAATTAGAGAAGAGGACGGTCCTTGATCGTGGTCAATGTAGTGCATTACTTGCCGCATTATCAAGAGAATTTTCCATCATACAAGGGCCCCCTGGGACTGGCAAAAGTTTTTTGGCGGCTCATCTTATGAAAATTATCTTAGACTGCAAAGCTCGCGCCAATTTGGGTCCAGTCATTGTTGTCTGTTATACCAATCATGCATTAGATCAATTTCTGGAGCATTTGATCCAGACCGGTGTCGAGAGGGCCATTCGAATTGGAGGTCAAAGTCGGTCTGAGATCTTGGAAGGAAAGAATCTTCGTACTGTATCGAGGAACGAGGATAGGACCAAGTCTGAAAAATCCCTGCTTAGAAATTGTTTTGAGGAAAGGGACCAAATTGCTTCATCCATCAGGAGACAATTGGCTGAACTCCACATTGTCCGTATGCGACCAGATTGGGAGAATCTAAAGCGTCATTTACAGCTATATTATCCTCCCGTCTACGCGCGATTTACCAGGACCGATGATGAGGGTTTTGAGGTTGTTGGTAGACACCCCTTTGATATCTGGGCTGGGGAGTCGAGAAGAACGAAGTCAAAGCCCAGTCATGAGCCAACAATCGAGATGGAAAATCTCACACGATTAGCTGGATTCCACCCCAACCAAATAAAAAATCTCGACAGGGGTAGGCTTATACACCATTGGGTGCAAGAGATGACGTCCAGTTCAATTGACAACATTTTCGAGCTTGTTGAATCCGCAGAACGTTTCACCAAAATTATTTCAAATGTCCACTGCGAAGTCGACCGCAGGGTATTACAAACGGCTGATGTTATTGGGGTCACTACTACTGGCCTGGCCAAGACGATGACTACTCTAAAGCATCTCACAAGCAAAGTGGTCATTTGTGAGGAGGCCGGAGAGGTCATGGAAGCGCACATGCTCTCTGCGCTGCTACCCAGTGTTCAGCATATCGTTCAAATTGGTGATCATGAACAGCTCCGGCCTACGGTGAGCAATTACAGCCTGTCAGTCGAGAGTAATCAAGGAAAGCTATATCAGCTAGATCGAAGTCAATTCGAAAGACTATCTGTAGGAGAACCCAATCGACCACGTCTTCCCGTTTCTCAGTTGAACGTTCAACGTCGAATGCGGCCTGAGATCTCGTCTTTGATCCGAGAAACGCTGTACCCACGTTGAATTGATCACAACACTACTCGAAGCTTAGCCGATGTCGTCGGCATACGTAAGAACACTTTTTGGCTTGACCATAGTAGTCCTGAAGATGGAACCAGAAATAAGGACAATATCCAAAGATCTAAAAGCAATCAGTGGGAGGTAGACATGGTGAAATCTTTGGTAAAACATATTGTGCGTCAAGGCGTCTATCCAAAAGATATTACTGTTTTGACCCCGTACACTGGCCAGTTGCAGAAGCTGAGGAACGAGATGCGACACGACTTCGAAATCGTATTGAGTGACCGTGATCACGAAACCCTTGCTTAGGATGGCTTGGGCTGGGAGGACACCGAACGGGAGAATTTTACATCCACTGATTCTGGGACCACGCAATTGATGAAAAAGAACTTGAGTGACCTGTTGAGGATGGCGACTGTGGACAACTTCCAGGGAGAGGAAAGCAAAATTGTCATCGTTTCCCTTGTTCGGAGTAACGCAGACAAAAAGGTTGGATTTCTGAGAACTACCAACCGTATTAATGTCCTACTCAGTCGAGCACAGCATGGAATGTACCTTATTGGCAATAGTCGTACCTATTCTGGAGTCCCTATGTGGTTGAAAGTTATTAGTATGCTTGGGGCCACAGATTCAGTTGGGCCAAGTCTTGCTCTATGCTGTCCTCGACACCCGGACACAGACATTCAGGTAAACCAGCCAGCAGACTTTGACAGATTTAGTCCCGAGGGAGGATGTCAATTGACGTGTGATCGGCGACTTGATTGCGGTCATCATTGTGGCGCCAAGTGCCATTCTTCATCAATGCATCTCGTCTGGCCCTGTCCCGAGAAATGTCAGAGACGTCATTCTCCATGCAATCACTCATGCCAGAAAGCAACATGCGGAGAGGATTGTGGACTTTGTCTTATTGGCCTGGATGATATCACTCTCCCATGCTCTCACACCAAGAACAAAGTCCCTTGCTATCTGATTCAGGATCTTAGAAGTATCAGATGCGATGTCCTTGTCGAGAAGCAGGTACCCAATTGCCATCATGTTATCGAGATCCTGTGCTGCAAAGATGTCACATTAGATACATTTGCTTGCCCTACACCATGCGATTCGATTCTAGCTTGCTCTCATCTCTGTTCAGGCACTTGTGGCGGCTGCCGGGAAGGCGGGCAAGGAACTTCGCAGCATAAAGTCTGCCAGAAAATTTGTGAAAGAAGTCTACCATCTTGCAACCATACCTGTAAGCGGTCATGCCATGATGGTAGTGGGTGTGGGCCTTGTCCTTCTCGGTGCGAAGTAAGTCAGAATTCAGTTGGCTTCTTTAGTGTTTCAAAGTATGACGATATGCTACTGATCCTTCTATTTCATTTTGGTTGCGGTTATCAACTTATAAGGAGAGAATACTTGCTCTAGGTGTAATTTTCTTGGTCCAACCATCCAGAATTTGAACATCCCATAATTATCTATGCTAACTCACCCTACAGGTTCGTTGTTTGCATTCTAGATGTACTCTGCCGTGCTCTGAAGCATGTGCGCCCTGTGTCGAAGAATGCGAATGGTCTTGCGAACATCAAGGAAAGTGCATCATGCCTTGCGCCGCTCCTTGCACCCGTCTACCATGCGACAATCGTTGCTCCAAGGTTCTCTCTTGCGGGCACCAATGCCCTGGTCTTTGTGGAGAAGCATGTCCCGACTCCTACTGTCATATTTGTAGCAGCCGGGACGATGCTAGAGTAGACATCATTGAAATGAAAAGTTACAACGAGATCAACCCTGATGAGACACCTATCGTCGTCCTCGGTTGTGGACACTTCTTCATCGTGGAGACTCTAGACGGTATAGTCGGCATGGGTGAAGTGTATGAAGAGGACAATCTTGGGAAATTCATTGGCATTCGGGACTCGCCCTCACAATTGAGTCAGCCAATACCACGATGTCCCGATTGTAAGACTCCGATTCGACAACATGTCACGCATCGGTACAATCGAGTGATTAATCGTGCAGTCATCGATGAAATGTCCAAGCGTTTTCTTGTCAGCGGTCTAGGAGAATTACGAACAATAGAAATGCGAGCGAAACTCTTCGAGGACGAGATTGATCAGGTAGATTCGGAGCTTTCAGTATTATTGAGCAGCTCAAATTCAAGTGCAAGATTTGATACAGGGGCAATTCAGAGGTGCCTCGAAAAGCGGCGTCTTCGATGGACAACAATTCAGAAGGCTATTATGAACTTTAAAATTAAGTTCTCTGACAAGCACCAGCCTTTGCAGAAGCTTCATGACGCGACTGTTCATGCCAAAAACTTGAGCAGCCCTTTTAATATAGCCTTCGCTAGTATGGACCTCCAGGCCGAAGGTCCCCGAGATCGTCGTGTAATTTTCAGGGCTAGCCTCGTACAAATTAGCGTGGATCAGATCATGTTGAAGAACTTCTTCACAATATCTGAAGCTTTCAAGTCACGCAAGGAAACTTCTGGTGTCAAATTCTCTGGCGGCTCTCCCCAAGCACTTGCGAGGCAATTTTTCCTCTCGTGTAAGAAGTTCATCGACGACTGTGCAGTCGAAAATCTGTCTAAACTTGGTGTCGAAGCAACACTTCATTATGCAGCGATCGCTAGACCCTACGAGAGCCACTTTCACTCTGCCAGCATCGAGAAATTCGACGAAGGAAAACATAGTAAGATTGCCAAAGAGCTGTTGAAAAGAGCGCAGATATTGTGCAGGGAGGGGTTCGAAAACGCCGCGACTTTACTTCAGGCAGTCGAAGACGCGATGAAGTTGCTCCGCAAAGAATGGTACGAGACTGTGACGCCGGAAGAGATCGCTGCCATCAAAGCTGCGATGGTGAGCGGACCTGGAGGGATTGCAACTCATTCTGGGCATTGGTATAACTGCGCCAATGGACATCCGGTATGTGGAAAAAAGGTTGCCGAGATGTTAGAAATTAAAATCAGACTAACTTTTCTTACAGTTTGCGATTGGCGAATGTGGTATGCCCATGGAACAAGCATGCTGTCCTGAATGCGGTGCTCCTGTTGGTGGCCAAAGCCATCAGGCTGTTGCGGGTGTTACGCGCGCTACCGAAATGGAACATGGATTCAGATTGTGAGTTATTCGAGCAACAACGTGGCAAATTACAGTACAGCGAGAGCGTTTGGTAGAGATGGGTGGGTATTTGAATTCGCTGCTTCAAGGTTGAAGATACTTATCCTTACAATTGCTCGCGAGCCTACTGGCAACATTGATTTACTTTCTGCCCCTTAGAGGTAAATCTGAGTTGTCTAGCGTTATCAGCCGACCTGGGACTTTTCCCGCTTTTCCCTCCGTAGAGCTTGCACTTCTCCTTGAGTGGCCCTAATCCCACAGCGGGGGCAACAAAAAGTTTTCAAAAGTGGGATGTTGTTCCACTGGAAGTTGACTCTACCCTCCCAGTGGACATAAAAAGTGACACACCTGGGTGGTTACTAAATATGAGAAGAGACTTACTTACTCCGTTTAGGTCTTATTATATTTAGCTTCTAAGATATACTCAGTCTATTGACTCATGTTATTTGGCACATTATTTGACGTAGTCAATATTAACTTCAGAAGGGTGGGGAGGAGACAGGGGATGAGGTTACTGGAGGACTAATAATGACGCTAATGGCTTGGCGCTTAAGCGGCGTGTTTTGATTGGTGCATAAAGTCGGGTTATCTGTTAATGCGGCTCCGGCCTCGCTTAGGCCTGTACGCACGTTCCTTTTTAGCCTTAGGC
>QYAH01000205.1:0-54634 GCA_003988945.1 Chaetoscypha palmicola | reverse complement strand
GAATCACACTATTCTTGTCCATAGCGGCGCAAGCCAACAAGCCAGTATGCTAGATAGCAGATATGCTTCCTAGCTATTTTGGGCGTTGCGAGGGGGGTGCTGATGATCACCTTACTCCATCGGACATGTGTCTGGGGCTGCGAAAGTGTTAGTGGCGGTGATGAGGTGGGTATGGTTGGAAGGAGTCTCTGCTTGGGGTTTTCGATACTAGGGTGGCTTGGTTTGTCGATATCGAGCTTGTTTGCTCCGTGTATCGTCTGTTGCGCTTTTGGCGTGGAGGGTGGGAATTGGTCGGTAGGGTGTTTGGCAAGTAAGCGGTCGCTGTGGTTCATGGGGATTGGATAGGGTGGTTTATACGTAATTTGTTGCTCGTGCTTGCTGGATTGGTGGAGGATAGTATACTATACTATTTTCTTAGCTAGCTAGATCTTAGATCTAGCGAATTGTTCGCATGGATGTATTTACTGTAATACGTGGGGCGGGTTAAGACTGAAACTATAATATTATACGTTCTGTATGCTATTCTGGGCTAGCTTGTTTCACTGTCTTTTTTTTTGCCCTCCTGTCTATTCTACCTCATGCTGTCAAGGAATTAGCATGGGGGTTCTATTTAGTACTTTTGTGGGATTTTAGGGATTCTAAGTAGTGTCCTCTAGAGTAGAGTATACTTTGAGATAGCGAGGTCGAGGTTGAGGTTGAGTAGGAATCGATATAAAACCCACGGGAGGGTGCGATATATATTTAGTTCATCAGACATTGAGGATATATCGTGATTCCACACTAGCAGTATAAAGAACATCCCCTTTCCCATCTTAAGGCTCTACACGATAGCTGGAATCGCGCACGTGTGCGATACGAGGAGATGGGATCGCAAGAAGGGAGAAGTAGCGTGGATATGATAGGAGAGATGTAGCAAGCTAGCACGAGATGGACAGGATGAGCTGGAATGGTACGTACTTGTGCTTGCATATTTCGGCTTCTGAGATATGATATCTTTGATGTGCTGGCGATGGGGAGAGTGGTTGTATCATACGACGAAAACTCCCGGGAATTCAAATTGCACATCTAGGGAGGGAGGGAGGGATAATGAAATGAGATATATCGCAGCGTCGATTACATAGCGAGGATCCGTTATATTTCTCGCCTGGTTACGTCGTGAGTGGAATATTCCGTGCTCTGATAAATTTGCGTTTAATCGGCTCTTGAACGCTGGATTGCGAGAATTAAGATGTAGGGCGCTTGTCGTGCAATTATAGTGGGAAGATGCGTTTTACACTAATAGAGCAATGAATTCTATGAATATTATCGGGATAAGATGAGTCCTGGGCGAATATCTTCGCGAAACTTATGGAGGATTAGCTTACTACGTCAAATTTAATGACGAAGACCATAACCAAGTACACGCGCTGTGAGTCTACATGTCTGGCTGCCTGTTTATAAGTTTCCACGAGGGACTGGCTGGTTGCGGGATTTTCGGTGTTGTGCTGGGCTGCGATCGGAGGAATGGTGTGGTGGATATGCGGTCGTAGATAGGGGCGATGGAGGGTGGAGCTAGGATGCATTGAATGGAGAGTGGTCTACGGGACGGGATTTAGAGGGCGGAGGTGAGAATTGTGTGTTGAGGATGGGATTTGGGGTCTTGGATGCGTTTAGTTGGGGGAGCTTTTCGTTTTGATTTCGAGGGATGGCTGGGGTTGTTCGATGGTTGTTCGATGGTTGTGTTGAGGAGATGATTTGGTGGAGTGTTTGCTTATGCTTGGTTGAAGAGGTAAGGGGGAGACCGAGGATGAGGATTTAGTGTGGAAGAACAGGAATTAGATGTGGGAAATATGATGTTGAAAATTGGAGATAGGTAAACTTTCTAGATACTCCACACCTATAACAACACCGTCTATGAGCATCCAAAGCTAATCATCTTGGAATCCAACCTACCCCCCTCCAACACCCCACAAGCCCACCTCCACCCTCCCGTCACTCAAAACCTCAACCTCAACCTCATCAACCCATCCCCTCCCCCCGAGCCTCTCAACCACCACCCAAAGACCCCCCCTCTCACACATACTCGGACTAACATCCAAATCCCTGCTCCGCACACCCATAGATACATCACTAAAGGCATCGTCGTTACTAACATCCAACACCATTTTATTCGGCCCCTGCCCCCTCTCCACGCTAATCTTCAGCGCAGGCCGGCTTTGACTCGCCGCGCGACTCAGACTGCGAACGACGAAGAGGATTTTCGTTAAGCGAGACACGGTCAGGGGCGCGAGAAGCCGATCGGTGGGGGGTTGGAAGACGAGGGTTGGGAGACGGAGCGAGAGACGGCCTGCTGTTTCTGCTGGGATGGGGAGGACGGTGCAGGGGATTGAGGAGCCGATGCGAAGRGTGAATTTCCCGGTTTGGCCGGACTCGAAGGTTGAGCAGACGATGGTGTATTTGCCGGGCTGGACGGAGGGGAGGGAGGCGAGGGAGCAGCCGCGACGGTAGTCACCTGAGTGAACGAGGATATCTTTGCCGGTTATGGAGGAGACGCGGAGGCCGGATGAGTAGACTACTTTGACGTGGACGGCGAGTTCGGGGTCGGTTGTTTCGAGGACGAGGGTTAGTGGTGTGGGAGAGGGGATGGTGATTGAGAATTGAGGATTTAGAGGGTAGGTTGAGGCGCTGGAATTTCCGCCTGCGGTGTTGGGCGTCCAAGATCCGGCGTGGGTTGTGCAGTGCGGGAGGCCGTCGATTGCGGATGCTATGGCGAGGGAGGAGCGGGAGAAGAAGGAGAGCGTGAAGGAGTATTTTGGGAGGGGGAGGCCGTGTTGGGCGCAGACTATGGTGTATGTTGTTGAAGGGCTGACTTCGAGACGTGCGAGGGTTTGAGGGGAGTCTACGTATGCGCCTCGGTGAAGTGCGTCGTCGGAGAGGTAGACTCGTTGACCTGATGTGTTGGAGAAAACGTATAAGCTGATGAATCCGAGACAGTTGGAGGTGCCGTGGATGGGCGTGTTGTGAAGTGCTATGTCGTGTTCAGAAGTAGCAAAATGGCGACTGAGCAAGACCCATACTGTTCCTTCCTTGGACGATGTTAGAGAGTATTGAGGATTGTGTATGAATGACCCTGGATTGCTAAGAGCGGGAATTGTCCAGGAGAAATGATGGTCTTGGCGGAATCTGAACAAGCCAGGGTTCCAATTTATATAAAGTGATTCAAAATGCTGAACGACGTCCTCTAGGCTCATCCAAAATGTTCCTGGGGCTGTTGCGGCTTGATCTGGAAGTGCGTTCCGAAGGTCTTGTGTCCAACTTTCGCCAGATGCCTCATCTTCTTGAATGAAAACTTTACCCTTCCACACCATACCGTCGCACCAAGGATTCTTCACGAGAAGTAGCTTTTGATGGGCAACCTCTCTCATATCCAATATAGCATAGTCATGCTCACCTGCAAGACCTAATTCCCTTTCCTCTTTGCGACTTAGATGGCCAGTTCCTAATGTAATCATGACATCTCCAAAACCAAAAGACTTGAGGACGCGATTCCAAAGAACCTCGGGCTGAAGGTCATCACTGACGTTTACAGTCAGCAGCTACTATTGACACAGCCAGAGAGACAAGCAGGTATACCTTCGAAGAAATACTTGTTCAGGGATCCAGCCTGTCAGGACCCATAGATCTGTGCCAGAATTTGAACCAGGAAAGTCATAACCACCACGGACTTTAAGATACGCTTTTTCAAGCAAGGCAGGCCAAAGTAGAGTAGGATTGTTGCGGTCGAGCACGTGAAGACAACGTGAGGTACTCGAAGTTGGTAAACGGTCATCAATGAGCACATTCCTATAGCATCCGTTGAAATTCAGCCGGAAAATGTATTTCCCATTCTTTGAGATGCGTGGTCGTCCTTTCGCTTCGTCTTGCGGATAGATTATTGAAGATAGTAACTGTTCAGCTTGTAAAATTTCTGCTCACGACAGCTAGTGAGAATCACTTACCTGTCCATGACCTTTCAGTGCTCTCGCAGTTCCAGCGCAAAGACTAGCTACGACGGAACAATCTGTAGTGATGTCTTGTACCAGATCGATGTCGTCTTCAGAGGCCATCAATATGTCGTCCAACGCATCACGTGGCAAGGGATCGGTTGGGGAGGAATTGAGGGCTTCCTCGGGTCTCTTCCAACCCCCAAATATCTCAACTTGACATGCTGAAAGTTTGAGATCTTCTGAATCACTGTAGAAATCAGAATCTCATCTGACTACAGGATACGGGAGACTCTACGTATAGCAAGACTTTCCATTGGGGACTTTCTCAAATACGGAATCCTCGGGCTCGAGTTTCCATTGTGGGAAGATGTATCCATGCAGTTTTGAGCCCTCAAGTAGGATAATCTCTTCTCGTCTTGATATGGCTCTACTCGAAACAGGTGCTTTTAAGAAAGTATCTTTGATTGCGGGTGGAGGCCACTGGGTAGATTGTTTGATTTCTTCAGCCCTTGTGAGAAGCTGCTTGCACTTGCTTCGAAGTCTTGCCCTCTCGCTGTCGCTACTCGCCAGCTTTGTGATCTTCATATAGAGCTCAGTTGCTTGAACGGCATTCTTAAAAGCCTCGTCTTTCGTGAGAGACTTATCTACCTTGGCCTCAGCCGCCTATGAAATTGTGAGTAACGAAGAGAAAATCAGGTGGGAAATGTCATTTCACCTGGGCGTCAACTTCCATCCCGATGAGTATAAATGAAAACTACATAAGTGTTGTCTCTGACCGGCAGCAGATCAAAACTAGTTTTAACATGAATAGGTCGAAAGAGATGTGGTTAAAGTGGAGTACGAGGCTGGAACGCGACAGTAAGGCCAGAGTCTTGGCATCAACCGCATCTACTCCGTATGCACGGGCATCCGGCGGCAATCGTAAACCGAGGTCTTCCGTCATCCATCCATTCTTTCCTCGAAAGTCTCGGTCCAATGGCAGTGGGAGCACAATGCCTCTTATATTTATTTCTCCTTCCTGAAATATTCTTTTCTTGCCGGCGAACCAATTCGTCGAGCTTCACTTTCAAGACTGTTAAATTGTTGGTTCATGCCGATTCTCGCATCCTAGATTTAGCCCTTCACAATAGCCTCGGCTGCGCTTCTCTATAACATACACCGCAAACGGTGATAACCTGCCCGACGTCAACAACAACAATTTCGCGGGACAAGATGGCTGGACAATCGAAAGAAGCTGTGATACCTCCTTGGGGGCTGGCAGTTGCTGGAGCTACCGGAGCTGTTATCGCAAATGCTATGGTGTATCCTCTTGACATGTGAGTGTCCAGTTTCGAAAGGACCCCGCGGCACGATTTCGCTCCCAGTCTTTTCTCTCAATTCTTCGCAACATTGCTGACTGAACTCGTGGTATACAGAGTCAAGACACGTCTCCAAGTTCAAGTTAAGAGGAAAGCGACAGACCCCGAGCCTGTCGGTGTTGATGATGTTCACTACACATCAACATGGCATGCGATTTCGAAGATTGTCGACGATGATGGGATCACAGGGCTCTATAATGGCATACATGGAGCTCTCATTGGTGTTGCATCTACGAACTTTGCATATTTCTACTGGTATTCTGTTGTTCGAACACTTTACCTCTCCCGGCAAACGACGTCGATCCCTCCAAGTACTGCCGTAGAACTATCACTCGGGGCTGCTGCTGGGGCCGTTGCACAAATATTCACTATCCCTATTGCTGTTGTGACGACTCGGCAACAAACCCAAAGTAAGGCAGAAAGAAAGGGAATGGTAGACACTGCGAAGGAGGTTATTGGAAGTGAAGATGGTTGGACTGGACTATGGAGAGGGTTGAAGGCTAGTTTGGTATTGGTTGTAAACCCTGCTATCACATATGGCGCGTATCAGAGACTAAGGGAAGTGATCTTCCCAGGGAAAGTGAACCTCAGACCATGGGAGGCATTCCGTAAGTCGGTCACTAAAGGCCATGGATCTGCCATCACTAACTGGATGATACAGTGCTAGGAGCTTTGTCGAAATCAATCGCAACAATCGCAACTCAGCCATTGATTGTTGCCAAAGTTGGGTTGCAATCAAAGCCACCACCATCCCGAGCAGGAAAACCATTTAAGAGCTTTATCGAGGTAATGCGATTCATCATTCAAAATGAGGGCCTGCTCGGTTTGTTCAAGGGGATTGGACCACAAATTTCAAAAGGTCTTCTTGTTCAAGGGCTTCTCATGATGACCAAAGAACGGTAAGCTATCTGAAATAAGTACTCGCCATCATATGCTAATGTCGAATAGTATGGAACTCATGTTTATCCTCCTCTTCAGATATCTGCGGAAACTCAAATCAGAACAGCTTCAAAAGGCTGCAGATATGGCTGCAGCCAAGGCAAAAGAGGCGCTTCCTTTACTACAGAAGTAGATGCTACAATTGTATACGTTCTATCTTATTATGATCTGGTCATGGCTCACTGGAGATTAGAGCGGGACGGCGTTTGTTTGTAAATATAYATGATTTATCTGTGACATGATTACATAGGAACGAAATTCAGCACAAGCGTGACCGCATAACTCATATATCTGCATAAAAAGTGAATGAAGCTTGCATCTAAAAGTTCAGTCCGCAAAATTGAAGGACAAGGGCCTAAAATCTAATACATACGCTGAGAGGAAGACGATCACGTGTCTTTAGCCTCTCGCTAAGCGGTCTCCGCACCACCAAATAATTCGCGGCTCGAYCACCAAAATTCGCTGTCCATCGCAAACAGAGACTCTCGCAATTGATCTCTATCAACCAACACAATGGCGAGTACGTATCATCGAGAAGCTCATTTGACGATCATCATTGCTCATACTTCGCGCAACAGAATCCAAGAACTCGTCTCAGCATAATCAGAGCAAAAAGGCTCACCGAAACGGGTAATTAAACCTCCACCGCGAACACATTTTCACGACTCCGAATCTCTATCGAACGGCCGCAAATACGATCTCTGTATGTTTTATTGGCAGACTCACTTACTGACATGTCTTGCACTCCAGTATCAAGAAGCCAAAGACCTCAAGATATCCTTCATTGAACGGTACCGACCCAAAGTTCCGAAGAAACCACAGACATGCGCTCCACGGAACAGCAAAGGCCTTGGTGCGTCTTACCAATATCCTGTCGATCTAGTCCCCGAGCTCAACTAATAAATATATAGAAGGAGTTTAAGGAGGGCAAGCGGGAATCAGCATGATGATGGCGACGAACTTTCCTTTCCTTTGGGTTTTGGACGCGGTAGTTGCATTGGCATGGTTGCGTCTCACAGGCGGTTGATGAATTATCGACATTCGCAGGAAGGCGCTTAAGAACGATAGTTCAGGTCAGAAATCAACAAGCAATATCGCACCAAGTCAACAGCCTCGAGACTCCGCCAGATACAGTTAAGCATAATCGTGTGAGGTGAACAAAACACAGGCATTAGTGTGTACAGCATCAGGGTTTCTCAATACCCATCTGCTGAAGGATTTTTTCTTTCGTGCCAAGATAAAACTAGGCTCCTTCATTACCAAACACCTTTCCTCCATGCTCTATGAGGCTTATCGGTGCATGAAGATTGGAGTCACATTTGGAATCAAGAACGGATAGTTGAGTAGTGCAGGAGGATGAGGATTCGTGACAGCGAGATCGAGCCGAGCATATGTTCGTCCAAGAAGTGGCCCTTGAACTGGTATCCCAGCCTCTCAAGGCCCATCGCGACATACTGATGAATCGGATGATTCGTGATTGGCTTCTCTTGCTTTATATTAATTGACATGCCGGCCATCAGACTGTAGTTGTGTAAGGAGAGCCTCGTGCAAGGCTGCAGTCTGCCCGTGTAATGCTTCCTATCTCTCCGGAGRATAATAATAATCATTTGATAACTATTCTGATTCTTGCAGACATTGCAGATTACTTCGCTGATACGGAGTACTCCTTGATGCTCAACTGTGAAGAAGCCTTTGAACAACGTTTTCTGTCAACTGTCCTTAGATCGAGTTTGATACTCGGTATCGGCTGAGGAGCTGGAGTCTACGACGCTATGGAATCTCGTGGCGCTGGACAGGCGGTTACTGCACCAACTTGGCCTTACGCATACGGTAGGCTGACTTGCCGAGCCTGCTCCCACCTGCATTCATCCCATCAGCGCAGCGCACATACTCCGTACAGTACAGTACCTACGTACATTCTGGATCGCTTCATCAAGTCGCACCCAAATACCCAACGCTGGCCGCAGTTTGTTAATTATTCTGCTGCGATACTCTCAGAGGTAAGTCTTCTCCACCCCATACTGCATTCCCCACCCCGACGCCCGAGTATTACCCTTTTTGTACGAAGTACCCTTACAAAGCTGATTTTCTGGGTCCCAGACTCCCAGACTCCCAGGCACCTTTCGTGTCTCTCCTGTCAGCCGGCTCTACAGGACAAAGAAAGAGCCTCTCGTTGCCTCTCGAGTACGGAGTACTATCATCCATAATCCGTCAAATATTCTTGATCGGCGCAAGGACTCTCTTTCAGGATCCCCATTGTGCTATATTCGGAACTACTTCGAAGTACGAAGTAGCTGTACACCATCCTCAAACGTCCAGGCATTAATCTACACCCTGAAATCACGTTGATTCCGAAACCACTTGCTCTRCCCCCCGAACGGTTCGCTTTGTGGCCCAAGTACGCGATTGGGAGCATTGGTATTCGACGCAGAGATCTGGAGCACCGTTTCAGATTTTCAGATTTCCAACTCCGCTGTCCTCTTCACATTGTTCCTACGACGCCAGCTTTCACAGCTTCGACGCTATCATGCTCAACAACATGTCTGGCTCTGCAATAATCGGYAATCGGAACAGCACGCCTGTCGAGTCAAGCAACACATCTTCTCTGCGACCTCCATCCTCTCGACCTCTGAACTCGCAYCAGTTGCGTGCTTCRGCGGACATGGCTGCTTTCCAGACCTCGCCTTCCTCGAGCCGAATTCGACCTTCCTCCGATTTCTATGGCACGCAGCAAGGGCAACCACAAGGCGGAGCAGAGAATGACTCGCAGGATAAAATCGCACAGCAGTGGATAGCTGATATTGATCAATATGAGAACACGCTGGAAGAAATGGCCGCCGCGACGTTAGACCAAGACTTCAAAGATGAACTTTCAGCGATCGAGCAATGGTTTCAGGTATTGAGTGAAGCTGAGCGAACGGCTGCCTTGTATGCTCTACTGCAGCAAACCACTCAAGTGCAAATACGGTTCTTCATCCAGGTGTTGCAGCAAATGGGAAAGAATCATCCCRTGTCTGGTGTTCTTTCACCGGCCAACTTTGACAAAGGTATACATGAAAATCTTSATCGGTGTTCAATTGAGCTAACTATTCTCCTTCTCACAGACCCAATGTCGAATCGTCTCAGTGATGCCATGGGAAAATTGAACATTGATGGTAACAGGAACTCACTTACRCGGCCTCCAACCACTCCTGGACTGAAGAGACATTCTGGACTCGACCCATCCACCATCAATGCAATGTTCCCAGATGCCGCCGCAGCCATTGCAACAGAGAAGGCAAAATTCACCCAACAAACTGGGAACCCTCCGTCGTCCAACCGGAACAGCGCTGCGTACGACAACCGCAACTCCCTTGCAGCACCGACCATTTCTGGTCCCGCCGATTCGACGGATAATAGCCAACAGCCCCCACTGTCCCCTTGGGGCGCTCGTGGTAACGATGCCTCTCGACCCAAATCTTCCTCTGGCCCACCTCCTATGGGACAATTTATCCAGCCACCCCCATCTGCAGGTCTCCGCTCGCCAAGTCAGGGTATCACGGGAAGCTCAAATCTACAAAAGACTACGATTAGTGCGCCTGATAACCAAGGATCCGGACTTCCTCCTCTCTCTCCGTATGGCGGCAATGGTAATTGGGCCTCTATGGTCAATACTCCTATGGTGGCAAACTTCAGCGCAGCAAATAGCACTACGCAAGCTGATATGGTGGCAAACGCCACGGCCATGAAGCTCGCAGCACTCTCGACTGTGAACAATCGATTTGCTCTAGATGATGTTCGCAAGTTTCGCCGAGCCCGATCAAACGATGGTGGCCCGCTCTCTCCTGGTTTACAAAGCAATATGCCGGGAAACGTGCCAGGAAACGTCGTCATGATAAACGAACATGGACAAGTATATAGCAGAGAGCAGGTCATGGCTCTCCAAGCACARCAGCAGCAGCAAAACTTGACAATTCCCGCACGACACTCACGTCCAAACTCCCCAGGTCTCCCCATGCAAGGAAGTGGTTTTGGCCAAATGGGATTTGCATCTCCACAGAACAATGGGTTCCTTACAGCCTACGATGGCTCTTCTCCTCTGATGAACAATGGCATGGGCTCTCTCAACCTCGCACAATTTGGCGGCCTCAACGGACATGAAGGCTATCTATCAGACCACAATGATATGAACCGCGGTCGTTCGCCACGTGGCAGACGAGGTAGCTCAAAGCCGCCAGAAGATCCAACCGATCCAAGTCTTCTCCAGGATATCCCAAGTTGGCTGAGAAGTTTGAGACTCCACAAATACACAGACAATCTCAAGGACATGAACTGGACCGAGCTCGTTGAACTTGATGACAAGGCTTTGGAGGATAGGGGCGTCAATGCACTCGGAGCGAGAAGGAAGATGTTGAAGGTATTTGAACAGGTCAAAGGCAAGTTACCACAATAAAGTCCGTTTGGAACAACGCGAAATCTAACTTTCAAGCAGAAGCCAAGGCCGAAGGAAAACTCTCCTAAATCATTTACATCGCATTACTCTCCTGATCTTGGTTCTTTAAAATGGGGTTTAGAGAGGGGCCAACTTTGTAACGAGTATCATTAATTTGCTGCTCTGGAAGCAAGTGTTCTGTCAGGATTTTTGTCGGGAACTATACGCTAGTTGGGTATGACATTGAGAGTGCCTGCAAAGTGGCTGCGTGCTGGCAGGCAATAGATGAATCCACGTTCTCAGGGCGTCAGTCTTGCCTTGACGCAGCTGATTTGTGTACAAACTTTTGGAAAGGAAGCGGAGGATGTTCATTATGGGCAGAGCGGATAGTAAATTAATTTGCAATTGATTGTCATATTGTAACATTACTGTGTCTTCGTAACCACGTCTTTGTGTAGCCTTGGAATGATCGGGTGAAGTTCTGCTCACGGGAGCACGGCACGGCAACGGCTCGACATGTGGCTCTAATGCAAGAGAAGCGTTCGGGTCTCGGGAGGTGGGGAGAATGAGTTGCAGCCGATGATCAGCCGACGAGGCTACCAATTTCTTTCTCAACGGCCCCGTCCAACCCCGCGCATCAACTTCACCAGACATACCTGAATWGGCCGCCCTGTCGTTGAATCTCATCGACCGCAGATTGTAGYATGAGTTCCTCAGCGCCATTGGGAAAGCGACGCAATGCGACGATCCAATCGGAAGCGTAAAGGCTCGATCGCGGGTGTCAACGAGGCACCTGAACAGGAGCAAACCAACATACCAATCGAGCAGAACAGTGGTGTCCAGGAAGACACAACTGATGGCGCGTCCCAAAAGGAGAAGAACGTCCTCTCTACTCCTGCTCCTGCAACTGGAAATCTCCCAACAAGTCAGCCCAAGATAACGAATGTCGCATCTGAAGAAAGTTCACCTAGCAAGCACACAGGAGCACAGACAAATCGCCCAGAGCACTCAATTCCAGATTTCCAGCCCCAAGCAGCACAAAATGCTTCTACATCTGTACAAACCGGCAGAGCTGGTGGTCGGAAGAATGTTGGAACAATCGCCGATATCGATTCGCCATCAGAGCGGGCAACTCAAAAGCAAGAAACAGGGCGAGCTGCGAAAAGACGCAAGACAGCAAGAGCGAGCGCGGGCTTAGCGGCCCAGGAACAGGATGGAAAYGMACCCTTAGATATACCGRTGGAACTCCAAGATTTCTCCACGAGTGGCAAGCAACAATCACCACTGCCTGGGTCAGATTCAGGGATCCGAAGATCAGGTCGAAGGAAGGCCTTGCCCACAGGTAGGGGTCTTGGAGCAGAAGAAATTGATGCCGTGTTGGACGATGYCCCCCAGGTATCCAACTCGATCACAAGCGCACTGGAGCTGGCAAGCTCAACTCCGACAGCGACTAAGCGGGGTGGTAGGACTCATCGACTGAGTGTATCAAGTAAGGAGATTAGCCACACAAATCAAACATCAGAGAATGCTATTCAGTCTCAGAACTTAGAACCGCTGATCCAAGACCTGGGAGAATCAAACACGCGTACTGCGAGAACGTCCCAAAAAGGCGGGCTAAGAGCCAGAATATCTAAAAAGGCACTCGGAACAGATGAGAGTCAAGCCGAGGAAACAATTTCCTTGCCTACAGATACTTCTCAGGTGCGAGAGTCAACTTCAGACGTAGAAATGTTGGAGCAAGCTAGTGCCGTCGCTACAGAGCCCTCTGAAAAGAGTAGCAAAGCCAAACGAAACGCACAAGTCTTAGCGACTCGAGAAGTGCCACAACAACAGCATGCTCATGTAACACCGGAAAGTAGCTTACAAAGTCAAGCGCCAGATATAGCAGCGCAAGAAGTAGAAGGATCTGCTCTAGATCAGGTCAAGAAACCTAGAAKGGACGGAAGGGTCAAGCAAACGCGCAGGGCTTCTACAGTAGACAAGCAGAGAGGGCTTAATGATTCAGTAGCGGATGKCACCTCTCAATCTCCGGAGCAGATCTCAGGACCTCATAGATCGCAAAGGTCTAGCTTAGTTTCTGGAAAGCGTCCTAACATCGGCGAAATATCGAATGAAGCGACTGAGATTTTGACCGAGACAGTGGTACCATTGAATCAACAGCTTTTACGGCCTATTGAAGAGGATGTATCGATAGTGCAATCAGATGAACATGTCGCTGAGAGTATCCTGGACACAGTCCGGCCTGTATCGCCTCATGCTGGTGGAGCCGCCGCCGATGCTTACAACGATGGACGTGGACTTACCACGCCTTTGGGAGAAGTATCGGAGAGACCACAACACGGGTCATTACCACAACCGAACGCTCAAACTGAAGATCCAAGTCCAAAGGATGTCARGGAAATCCCAGGCGTAGAAGTGCCTCGAGCTACTAGTCAAGATATGGCCATACAATTAGCAACTCAACCTRAGAAATCTCCGAGCAGCCAACAAGTTGAGCAGTCCAGTTCTTCTGCYCCCGACCCAGTCGTTCCTGGGTTAGTTKCACAGCAAGTAACTCCTCGTTCTCGACCATTATCATCTTGGGAAGAACGGCAATGGTCCGACAGTCCGTCACAAAGGTATCCAGCTGAAGGGTCCCCAATCACACCTCGCCAGAATCAGCTTGCTGTTCTGCAACCCGCGATACACACAGCTGCCAGCAACCGCACGTCCCCAAGTCGGCCATTTGCAACACCAGTGTATGGTACACTTATAGCCCAGGACTCTCCCTCTGTTCCGCACTATCAATCTCCATTTACACCTCATCCCCAACCACAATCTCAATATCAATCTCCTTATCAATCTCAATTTAGCAGTTCCCCGCCTCGAAACCAGTTRCATCATGCTTCCACCACTCAGCCATACACGGATACGTACGGCAACTCATCTGTAAGCGGCTGGGATCGTTCCTACGCGCCCCAGACAACTGGAATGACGCAATTTCAGATGCAAGATGAATCGATTACAACGCCAGTTAATGAAGTAATTGAGACGAGTCAGGCTCAGAGTCCCAAGGGGGAGAGAAATAGCACAAGAGGGCGTCCCAGAGGTAGATCTAGAGGAAGAGGTAGAGGTGAGCCCGAACGACTTGCTCCAAAAGACTCTAGCCATACAATTCATTCGCCAGATTCAGTTCGGGATTTCCCAGGAGGTTCTAATCCTAGTTCTCGCCCATCGTCTGAACTACGAACTTTAGCTAGTAAACCAACRGTCAACATCGCTCCCAATTCAATATGGTCTGTTCTGACACCCAATGCACGTCAAAATTCGCCTTCTTTGATGGATGAAGACTTTGTGGCGAGGGTTCCGGGAGCTTCTCCTGTTCTTGAACAGGCAAGTATTGATCCCCAAATGGAGACCCCGAGAACTCGAAGTAGAAGCAAGGAGTCTTCAGAAGAGAGCGATTCCGAAGATGACGAAGAGGAGGAGGAGGATGACGAGGATGATGAAGACGACGATGACGACTCGGACGATGARCCAGACGAAGGAAAAGAGSCCAGCCCGAAGGTTATAGAGGATGGCGAGGGGAGTGCAGAGTAAGTGCAATCATTAGTTTTGACTTGTGTTGCATACTATAGCTAATACCTGCAGCGGATATATATCCGATGCGGATTCTGATTATCTTGATTTCAAACAAAATATGGCCAAAGTTGCCCAGGATGTGGACAAGTTAAAAGCTCTTGGTGCCGAGAAAGGTCAAAGGAAGGCTTTGTTTCGAAGAGGTGGCCGACGAAAGCGCAAAGGTCGCGGAGTGGGTCGTGGCAGCAACCCACATCGTGGCCCTCGGAAGGCCAAAGAGCTTACAGGTGATCTCAAACTGCGAATTGGAAAGGCAACACAGCTATTCATAGTGCAAAACTACGAAGAGGCACACAAGCTGGTCAATGAGACTATTGGACTCAATTCTGAAACATACGAGGCTTGGACCCTGAAAGCTTCTATCTACAAAGAACAAGGAGATGTCGATTCAGCTATTTTATGTTTGTGGATAGCTGCCAATCTACGGCACAAGCATGCGGATGTATGGTTCTACTGCGCAGACTTTTGCCTCCAGGAGACTGGCAGCCTGCGGCATCTGTATGTCAAGACGGCACAAAAATGCTACTCGAGAGCTTTGCGATGTAACACACGACAATTGGAAGCGTCTTTCGGAAAAGCTGACTTGTACTTCGAAAGGGAAATGTGGGATATGGCTGTCAGGCAGTACGACGTTATCTTGACGAAACGTGCTCCTCACAATCTGGATGCACTTCGGAGGATTGGTGAGGCTTGTCTCGCGATGGGAGATGTTGAAGTCGCTAAGGAGCACTTTGCGAAAGAGATCTTGCATTTCAAAGCAAACCCGGATAGTGCCAACTTTGACTTTGGGTGGTCTGACGTTGTTCTTTATACAGAGCTCTTTGCTTTCAAAGGACAGTGTTATCTGGCCGTGAAAGAACTAAAATCGATAGCTCGATGGTTAATTGGTCGCGAGCATGATGAGATCTGGGATAACGTAATGGAAGATGACTCTGAATGGGATGTCGAAGATTCTCGGAGGCGTCTCAGAGCTGGTTACGAAGTCGACAAGTTCCCAAAAGAGTCTTACGGTGCAGGTTTCCCAATAGAGCTTCGAGTGAAGCTTGGCATCTATAGACTGCGGCTTACCCATGTTGACGAGGCAATGGTACGTTTTTATTTTTGACCTTAATGTATAGATCGGGAAAAGGCTAATAATAGACTAGCTTCATCTGGAGTGGTTAAATCCGTCTAGTCAAACTGGACAAGATGCTTTAGAGGATAATCCGCATCTTTTCAAAGAGGCAGGCGATAGTCTTTGCAAAGCTGGTAAATTCAAAGAAGCACTCAGGTTATATGACTCCTTAGAAGCAGTCCCTGAGGAGTGTACAACATCCATGTACACACAGAGGGGCAAATGCTACCTAGGACTGAATCTTGACACAGAAGCAGAAAAGAATTTCCAGACAGCCGCGGATTTGGATAAATATGACACCGAATCTCGGGGCCATCTCGCCAAGTTACTTGACAAGAAAGGTGCACATCAGCAGGCATGGGATATGACCAAATATGTCACCAATCTTTTGCAGCACCAATCCGTCCCTAAGGTTCGGAAGGCATACGGGAAGAAACCATTCGAAAGCCGCCCTTACGTCCTACCCTTTAAGCCTCTAGCCCCAAGGCCACATCAACCGATCATGCCTCAACCTACTCTAACTCCAGAAGAAATCGCCATGCAGGAAGCTCAAAAACTCAAACARCTAGAAGCTCAATATGCTGTGTTGGGAAGAGAACGGGACCGCATGAGGACAGGGAACTTGGATGCAACAAAGGCCTGGGTAAATGCAGCCAGGACTCTCACCGACGATTTCAGATCATTCAAAACCTTTTATCCTCTAGACAAGACTCTGAAGTTTGTTGGCTATAACGATGTCGAGGTTGGCCAAGCTGAAACACCACTAGCTGAGGAAATGCGCGCTATGACAACCCAGTTGTCTAGACGTGAGTTACACATCTATCCTACAGACAAATTGACTAACGATTGCAGAATTGGGAGCAAATGTTCAGGAGCGCGCGAATGTTGTCCCTGGGGGTGTTCCAAGAACATATCGTGGCATGTCTTTCGCATCGTGGCTGGATGTTTTTATGGAATTTGCCATTTGTCTTGCAAAGCGCGGTAGACTACGGGAATCCTACGAGATCTGTCAAGCTGCAAAAGATTGCATAGTATTTTTCCACTCCCGGGATGATATGTTTGTGCTGCATCTATGCTGGTCTAGTAAGTTGGCTCGAGACCCGTCAACAACTTTGTTGCTAACCTTCCTAGTGTGCGCACTGCTTCTCAACGATAAAGAGACTGTAATCAATATTGGTCGATTCTTCCTAACAGATTATCAATTCACGACGGACACATATAGGTTATTCGCCGTCCTCGCTCGAACTTGTCGAGGCTCTGTTAGCTGGTATAATGCTGGTCCAACGCAAAAGTTCGTGCTTAAGCAAATCCGAGCAATGGATTACTCCCTCACCCCGGAGAAAGAACGCACTGCATTCCAAGACGCCAATAGGAGCGCATACTCCGCTGTGGATAAATATGGTAGACTTGTCATCCCAAAGGATTTGGATATTTCGCTTCTTATGCTCTATGGATATATGTTGTCTATGGGAAGCAATTACACAGAAGCTTTGAGTAAGGCTTAATTACGACTCAGTCTGTATTCTGCTAATGTATTCTTCTTAGCTTACTTCATGAGAGCCCATGCCATAGACCCAGAAAACCCAATGATTAACCTGACAGTCGGTCTGACGCATATTAACCACGCATGGAAATCGCAATCCGAGAATCGCCAGTACAGTATCCTCCAAGCCCTGACATTCGTCTTCCGCTACTACGATACCCGCAAACACTCACCACATATAGAGGAACGAGTAGAAGCGCATCACAACGTAGCGAGGACATATCACACTCTCGGACTTTCCCATTTGGCAATCCCATACTATTGGAAAGTTTTAAATGAGGATGGTAGTAGGGCTGGCAAAGAAGATCTAGTCATTGATACGGCGTATAATCTTCAGACGATTTATGCGCTTAGCGGGAATATGGAGTTGGCGAAGAGCGTTACGAGGCAGTGGTTGGTTGTATGATGTRATARAAGAGACRGTGTATCATAGGGCGGAGAATATATCAATGTGGTAGGTAAGAAGGAGTATAAAACATGAATCGGGTTTCGGAGTTCATTATATATATGATTTTGTTGCAATATACCCAGGAGTACATATGATTATAAGGAGAAAGAAAAGCAAAATCGAAATAAACCTGAGTTTGTCATTTCCATAGTCTCATTTGATACCGTGGCCGAATTGTACGTGATAATTCCTTGTTCTCACTCTGCATACTTGGRGAGTGGGATGAGYCACTTCTGTCGTTACTRTATGTCCGAACCTAGTCTAATTGGTCATCATTTAGCTCTGAAGTACTTCAGCCTCCCGTCTCCCTTACATAAGATATCAAAATTTCTTGAACTCAACCTAAGACATAACTAACCCACTCCCATACTCCGACATCAGAAAATATCGACTCGCTCAAGTCATCACTTACTCTTTCAATTCCCAATATGCCCTCAGACATCACGCCCCGCGCTCTCCGCAAAGGCGACACCATAACTTTCATCTCCCCCTCCCTCCGTCTAAACCACATCTTCCCAGCCGCCCTCTCCCGCGCGACAACCTATTTCCAAAACCTCGGTTACCCCATCAAAACCATCTACACCCACCCTCTATCCCCCAACTACTCCATCGCCTTAAAACAACGCGCCKCAGAAATCCACACCGCCTTCGCCGACCCATCTACCAAAGCCATCATCTGCACCCTAGGCGGCACATCCTGCTCCTCCCTCCTCCCGTATCTAGATTTTGCGCTGATAGCAGCGAACCCGAAGATTTTTGTTGGGTTTTCGGATGTAAGTGTGTTGCATTGGGCGATCTATTCGCAGACGGGGCTGCGGACCTTTTATGGACCTACTGCGATTGGGGAGTTTGCGGATTTTGAGGGCGTGGATTCGTTTCTTGCGGAGAACTTTTGGAGGATGGTGGGTGGAGATGGGATGGGAGAGGTGCCGAGGAGTAGGGAGTGGACKGGGGAGTTGGCGCATTTTGTTAGGGGCSAGGTGTTTGAGAGGGAGACGAGGAAGATGAAGAGGAATGARGGGTGGAAATGGGTGAATGAGGGGAAGGGGGAGGGTGCTTTGGTTGGTGGTTGTGTGTCTGTTATTTTGAGGTTGACGGGGACGAAGTATTGGCTTTCTACGGCTGGTAAGATTCTTTTTTTGGAGCCGTCTTTTGGGGAGGAGCTGGAGAGTGCGGTTCCGCTGGATCGATTGAGGAGTTGGATGCATGATTTGAGTAATGTGGGTGCSTTTAAGGGTGTTRAAGGTTTGGTGCTTGGRAGGATATGYGGAGAGGCGGAAAAGGGGATGGAGGCGTATAGGGGTATGGTCAAGGAGGTTCTTCAAGCGGAATGGGAAAGGGAAGAGGTAGAGGGGTTTCCGATTTTGGCTGAGGTTGATATTGGTCATACTTTTCCCATGGTGACGTTGCCGCTTGGTGTGAAGTGTAAACTAGATTCTGAAACGGGGACATTTGAGATTTTGGAAAAGACKGTGCTAGTATGATAAGCGAGAGCTTGAAAAGGGGGGCGTTGGGAACTGAAGGAGTCAGAGGATGCGATCTAAATGCCAAAGATAGTGTGCGCAAAAACGTTTGAATCTAACGTATCCTATTGTAATTAYCAACCCTGTTGTCCTCGTTATCGATCGTGATTATGATACTCCCGACCCAATGGCGCGCSACTCATGTCAACCCTCGGACTTGGTCGTCTTGAAATGTGCTCCGCAGATTCTCTCACGCCAATCTCTACTGACGGGGGACTATAAGCTTGATATGCTCCATGATTATCAACGCTGCCATCTCGTCGTTGCCTGGCGTCTCCCCTGTGTGCGCCACCACCAAAAGCAAGTGGTGTCGGTGCCTCCGGTGCGCTAGGCGAAGAATAAGCAACATATGTCCTTCCCTCCCCTTCAAGTTCTGCCTTCTCAGGTATACCATAACCGCTCTCCGCTCTTCTTCTTCCCAGCTCACCTACATGCGGTATCCTAGGACTAGATCCAAGCTCACTAACGCCCTCGGACCTTCTCCCAGACGCAGGACTAACACTCGAAATATAAGTATTCCCACCAATCCAACTATTAACCCCATCCATCTCCTCCTCTTCCCTCCCTGCAGGCTGTACATAAATCGGCGGTGGAGATCTAGAAACCACACTTTCAGCACCTCCACCATAAATGCTTTGTCCCGGTAATCTCCCAATATCCTGCACTTTCTCAGTATAAGCTGCGGGCCTAGGAATCACAATGGCTTTCCCGTCAGCCTCTGCCGGTTCTCGGTTGTGGAATGCTTGTCCGGTGGCTATATCTGCTTGTTGGACGATTTTCTCATTCGCTTTTCTTCTCTTCATGAAGATCCAGATCAAGAAGCCTAGGCCGGCGAGGAGTGCGATGCCGCCGACTACACCACCGACTATGGGTGCGAGTGGGAATTTCTTGGAATCATCAGAAGGCGGGGAGGAGGCAGAGGTAGAAGTACCGGTCGACGAGGCAATAGGAGTGATAGCTTTCGAGGATAACGAGAAGGTGGCGGACGGGACGGCAGAGGTGCCCGCGAGGATAATGGGAGATGTCGTTTGATTAAGGACTACAGTCAAAGTATATGGAACGGTAGAACAGCCATAGTTAGTAAATGTAGTTCCAGACGTATATTCGAAAGCTAGATATCCGCAATAGGGTTCTGTCTCTGGGCTACCTTTCCATCAGCCAATGGATGAGTGACKGWGATGATGGGAGGGACAGACCAGTATAATTGTGAAAKAGGCGCACTTCCTGATGTTGTTCCATTTGCGCATTCTGYGTCGATRTGTTAGAGAATAATGCGCGACACAGGAAAGATATGTACTTGTRATCCAATCATAAACCACGTCTCCGCCTCCACAGCCTTCATGGTATCCTCCTTCCAGACTGGTGAAAACACAGGTTTCTGCACTCCTACAAATGGGAAATCCATAGCCTACCAACAGCTTGTCAGCCTGATTGTAGCATCAATTGAGATAATTGTACTATTGCGGCTCGAGGCACAAAAAGCTTCACCTACCGCCAGGAATCGTCCACTCATTACAAGTATTCGTTACATCCCTCTTCAYCCCTAATCTAGCTTTCACAAACTCCTYAGACGGCGCMGGAGTCGGCGCTGGCGGGATAGGAACCGTATGACCGCCTATCGTGATCTGCTTGAGATCACGGCTCGTAGCAAGCGAAGRGAACGATGTCGCGACAAACAGCAATCGCAATGTCAACATCTGCATCATTCATGGGCATAGGATAGGAAAAAGAGAAAGGAACGATTTCTGTACTGCGGGCGCGCTTTCGTATATATGAAGCACCCCAGCCAGTCCAACATTCCACGACAGCCGCAACAAAAAGGAAGTTCAGCCTCGAATGCTTGGAAGAGATACAAGGACTGTGTACTGTACAGTGCAGTACAGTCCAGTAAAATACATAAATAAAGAGTTCTGCAACAGTACGAACAGATTGTTGGCAAGATTGTTGAGAAGGGAACATTTCGTCGCCACTTCAGACACGAGTCTCAACGAGGAGAAACCCTACAATCTCTGCATTCGAAGTCAAAGTACGCTCTGGGATATTGTGGTTCTGCTAACGATGAAGTCCGACGCCACACCTGAGAGGTAAGACAAGAAAAAGGTCGCTAAGCGAACAGCTGAAAGAGGCGAGACAGCGCGCAGCACACTCACTACCCATACAGAAAAACCCGATTGGTAGTCAAGCAGACAAGTCCGACGCTTTACAGCCTGCTACGGTATAAGAATACTGGACTGGGTATTTCCCATGCCGCYAGTASYATGTTTGAGACGTGCATCTCCATTTTCAGCTGTAGTGCAACGAACCTGTCCGCGTGATTTAAAGTTTAGTATTTCGAGTTGAGGATAGAAATCTGTCAAAAATAATTCTTCGCTAGAAGTTCCATGTTTCTTTTGCCCTTTCTGTTTTCCGGGACGTAACCAGCCTGCGCCAAAAAGACCCCATCCCCTCGCTTTCACACTCCAAAGCAACCAAATTTTATCATCGCTTCAAGTCCTTGACCTTAACTTCTCCACCACCTTCACCAGTTTTCTTGGTACTCTTACCGTACCCTTCAACTCCCATATCCCTCATGGTCTTCTCGACAAGTTGGACTGCCTCAAGACAGATATCATCACCCGTACGCCATGATCTCAGGATCACTCCTTTCGATCCAAGAACGTCCTGAGCACGCTTCCATCGTTGTTTCCACATATCCAATTTCTTATTYACKACGGTGTTGGGCCTGTAGGACTCGTCTTCCGAAGAATCCGTACTGTGCCATGAAAGTCGATTACCGATRTTGTTTGACAATGTATTGCTAGTACCAGTTCTCCTAGGTGGTGGTGGTGGAGCTGGAGAACGATTCTCTGACTCTTCCGAGTGAGATCTGCGGCCTGGCAAATATGAGCGAACTTCAGGAAGAGAGTTGTAGACAGCAGCAGCCTTTTGGCGTGTGCTTGCAACATATCCATCATCATCACTGCTAACTGACTTAAGATCTGACGAGCTCTGAGCTTGTGACAATGGGTGAGAGGGACTTTCGCTGGGTACTTGACTGCGACGAGCTCTTGGGGGTGGAGGTGGAGTCTTTTTCTTATCCAGAGAGGAATCAGATGCTGTCCCACGTGTAGATACACCACGTAGAGCCATGGGTTTAGATGGACGAGGAGGCGGAGCTTTACCAGACCCATCAGGTGCGGACTTTCGCCTAGGAGAGTCTATAGCTTGAAAGTCGGACGCAGAGCGTGGTATAATCCGCCGATGAGATTCGTGAGTACTTGTCTCCTTAGGCTCTTCATCGAAGTCGATTAACTTTCCCATGGCCGGCCCAGCGCTGGTCTGGGGTTTGATTTCCGAGCGTACTCTAGGTGGAAGCGCAGGTCGTTTCTCAAGAGTGTCTRACGGTGGAGTTTGCGTCCTCCTGCTATCACTAGTATCKGTTCGGGTGGGCATTCTTCTACCCCGCGACCGATCACCACTCAGAGGACCCATTGCTGAGTCAAAGAATCCATCGTTTTCTGGGGTCGTGACATCTCGGATGAAGATCSCAATGATCTTGCCCGGATTCGCAAGTACAACATCAGTGTA
Organism: Chaetoscypha palmicola; assembly: GCA_003988945.1. Classification (NCBI taxonomy): domain Eukaryota; kingdom Fungi; phylum Ascomycota; class Leotiomycetes; order Helotiales; family Helotiaceae; genus Chaetoscypha; species Chaetoscypha palmicola. Next base: position 32,148 of record QYAH01000205.1, on the reverse strand, counting down.
GACCTCCAAATCTGCTTCACCGCTGTCACCCACAAGGACGAACTTCCTCTCGGGAAAGTCTCGCATGATCTTCTCTAGCGTTCCTTTCTTTCGCTCTGCTACTGGTTCGAAAATCCCTTGAAGCATCCCGCTGTACTGCTTCAGATGGTACGAACCTGGAGGTAGGCCGGCCCTCTGGAAAAACGTTACTAACACAGGGAATAATTGCCATGGAGAATTGGAGACATAATGAATCCCTACGCCCATATCGTACATGGTGTTGTACCACTCCTTGACACCATCAATAGTAAGGTCTCCCAGATCGCGGATGAAGGTATTGCGGAATATCTCTCGGGCTCCGCTACCAATAGAAGAGTGTTTGATAGTGTCATCCACGTCRCTGATCAAGCTTACGCCCCTTGGCTCTGTAATTTTGACCTCTTCTGTTGCAGAGAGGTTTTCTGAAGCGAGAACTCTCACGTGGGTAGGGACGAATTCTAAGGCTGCTCTCATTATAAAATGACCAGCTTCGTTCGTGGTGACAGTTCTGGACACTGATCTTTTTTCGTCATAGAAGAACACAGTAATAGGGGTTGAAACTAAGGGATTCGTCATGAAAGGCCGCAATCGTGCCATCAAATGTGAATTTGCTGTAAATAACTCGGTCTGGCTCATATCATTGGGATGATTCCAAGATGCCCGTTTAGAAAGATGGCCAGGTCCAGGAGGCTCATCGGGCGTGCGAAATGGAGTTCCAGACTTTCTCCTGTCACTATAGAAGCTTTCCGAGTCCGAATCGGGGCCCGGCTTCTCGCTATAACCACCTTGAGCTGCAACACTCTCTTCTCCTTCGCCCTTCTTCAGGATTTCTTCTGCCTCTTGGGCAATCTTCTCTTGTTCACGGCGAGCCTCATGCTCTCGGTGTCTTGCTGGAAGTGACGGGGCCGAATCCGGACTGTTCTCTCTACTAGGTGTCTTCGGGGCTGGAATTCCACTGAGCTGCCTAGCTAGCCCTATTAGGACGCGGTTTTTCCTTGAAATAGGTCCTCGATGTGGCGAGTATATCCATCCTCGCACATCTACATCAACAATAGCATTATCATCCTCAAATTTCTGCCATTCTCTAGCCCAGTATTCCGCATCTCCCGGACCATCCTCTTCATCCATTGATCTGTGTGCATTCGGAGGCTCTTTCGTGTGCCTCCGAGCATAAGATGGAAACAGGACGAGCTGTTCATCTCCATGTGATACTATAGCCACGTCCGGAAAGGAGCCAGGTATTCCTCTCATTTCTTCATCATCTTGATCATTGGTCCCTCCCCATTTCTGTGTATATGACTGCTGGTACGATTGCCGAACTTCGTTGGCAGCCTTCAGATAACCAGCTAATTTCTTCCTTCTCGACCCAGGTTCTCTTTCCCCATATCCACCACCMCCATTTCTTCCATAGCCAGGCGTGTAACCAGACATGGTCACCTCCTTGTGACCAGCTTGCTCATTGTCGTCAAGTTTGCTTCCAAAAACGTTGCGACCCCGCCGCCGGAGTATGTCAAGAATACCGGTTCCTGCAGTCTTCTTCGCAAGGCGCCGCTTCTGGTGGTTGACTATCAGGCTGTAGATCCGTGATTGTGTTCGCAGCTTGTATCGTGGTAGTGTTTCCAAACGAAATCGCGTGAGACGTTCGCGTGTGCTTCTGCGAGTATGTGGAAATAGGTAGCGCAGCAAACTGCGGCGATGATGAGGGTGAGCTCTCGAGCGTAAAGGTGTTGGTCCCGCCACTTTCGATGGTTTCGTAAGACAGCATGCAAAGGAGCTGTTGGATGAAGTACCGACGTTTTAACCTTGACGCACGAGGGGCACTGTTCGCACGAGGCTGTAGAGAAGAATTGCAAGCAGAGTGAGAGTATGAAAGCTTCCTAGCCACCTAGTCGACACCGAATACGAATATTAGAAGTTAAAAACCCGTGGGCACTTTAATGGAACATTGAAAACAGGTCTTGTTGATCCTAGTTAAGCAGTATGCGACATGTTAGGCTCGTGACGTAACCCGTTCGCGACCTCCCCAGGAAGCTTGGCGGGCTTGTGATCCGAAGCTTAATCGTTACCTCATTGCAATATCAGGTATACTACGTAGACTTCAATCACACCGTGTCATGGGACTAGCTAAGTACTAGATCGAATTTTGATGGTTATAGATTGAGACACGTGGTCTCGCAATGCGATTTTATTGTTTTACGCTAGATACATAGCTGATAAAGCCATCTAAAATCCTCTTCGTCCCGAGCCGCAGCAATGAAGCTCATCGGGTAGTCTACCAACGCCAGGAACCGACAGAATGATGAACGCCAGAGCTCCCTCGGAATGTTTGCTTTGAGTAAACGCTCAAATGTTTACGTAGCCAACGATCTTCTTCTCAGCCATGGAGGCAAGCTATGCTGCTATGAGATTAGTAGTCTTTAAGTCAATAACCCAGTGAGAGGAGGATCTCTCTTCTAGCGAAGAGGTCTGGTCGAAATAAAAAATGAAAGTATGATTTTGAGTGCCGAGCAAGCCTGTCGTTAGAGGTCGGTCAATCAAAGATAGAGGAGAAGGGCTGGGACAGGCTCGCACATAATTTAACTAGCCGCGGCCACCGAGGTTTGCTGTCTTTTGGCTGGATTGTTCGCAGAGTCCTACCAAAAGTCAGTACTTCCGTGTGCTGGACAAACGAATACCTCCTCTGGCACAAGACTATCATAGGCTAGAGCTAGATGCGAGAACACCATTGAACCTACTCCTGTTGCCGTTCGCTTTTTAGTCGCGCTAGTTTTCTTCTTCGAAGATCGAGCAGGCTTGACTTCGCCTTCGGTGAAGACATCGTCGGGAAGATCGCAACTAGATAAGATCAATCAACTACTCACTGACGTGGATCTGAAAGAACTTACTTGCGCGTATGAACCACGTTCAAAGCCATAAGATCCTGGTTATATCTGTCCGAAGCGTAGGCTATGCCCCTGAACTTGTCTACTTCATAAGACAAGTCAAGAGATCTTGCACCTGCAATAATCAGCAGCTGGGCRATACGAATATGTCATGGGGGAAGTCGTTTCAGTGATTTTCCATGGCGGGGTAGGCCGACTTATCGAGAGTATGCGAACATCACTTACCTTCTTGCAACTCTAATCCAATATACCATGTAGAAGTGTATACTGTTGTAACTTTATCGGATCCGTTGCTCTCAGTTTCACCATCAACAGTCTCTCCCTTGACAGCGTCCTCTCCATTGGGTTGCGACTGCTTCGAATCAGTTGTCTCAGAAGGGGGGGCCTTGACCTGATATTCTAGGCAGGTTTTTGCCTTCTCAATCTCCTCCTCGTTATGACATTTATGTTGCCTCTCAAAAGCTTTGTTGAAAGGGCATGCTATAGCAATTGATGCGTGATCGTCGAGTTTGCCGGCAAGATGACGGACTTTTGACTCTACTGTCCCGCTCCACATAAGTTGAGTTTCTTCGCTTGTACTAGCTGCAATTACGGAGAGGTAGTATTTGTAGCCTTTCGTGAAAAAGGTGTTCTTCGCAAAGAGGTCTTTCCAAGGAGCCTTGCCTGACATGACTTGGTCCGTGATGTCCCCACCCCGCTTTAACTCTCTCTTGATCACTTCTTTCGTAGATCTGGTTATGTTATGAGTTGCGCACATCGACGGGAAGGCAGGCGTAATTATCGGCATAAGATGACTCTTATCTCCGAAATAAATCTAGCAACGTCAGTCAATATCWTGATCGAGGCTTGGGCGCCACCGACCTTTGGGTTCCAGGTCCTAATGTCGTCTCGGTCGCTTGGTTCGATGACTTTTAGTAATACAGGCATTGGCCATTGCCATTTCTCCATGATCCGAAAGAATTTCAGAATGATAGTAGATGCAGCGGCCATTGGGTAAAGTTGACATATACGGGCTACCAGCATTGCCCAGGCGACACCACCGGGGAAGCCCATTACATTCGCGTATATGGCACGCCTCTGAGCCCATAGCTTGACACCTCTGAGGGCGGTTCTGAATACACCTTTTTGTGGCACCAATGTCAATATTTCATCCGTAACTCGAGTTCCATTCAGACATCGTATACTGGTTTCGTTGAGCCCTTTCAACATGTCTTTGCCCAGTAACGACAATTCCTTCGGTACTTGCTCGAGCTGGACACTGCAGAAGATCAGATCGATACTGATTCCTGAATACTCAAATTTGATGATCGGCACAAATGCTTCTGGAACAGGCGTAAGATCTGTGATGGAATCTTTCGGAGCCATTTTGTATAGAAGATCTGGGAAGTATTGGAAATAGTCCTCCGTAGTTACGTGCTTCGGTGCGACAACAAGTGTATCAATATCTGAGCCGGGTCCAAACACCCCAAGACGGAAACTCCCATACGTGAATATTCTGCCACCTGCAAGGTTTGCAACCTTCTCTGATTTGCCCTGCGCTCTGGTGACATGTTTGACAAATTCTTCGGTGATTCTTTGGAGAGACTGGAGGACGACAGTTCTAGGAGTAAAACATGATCAGTCAAGAGTTAAGCGATCTCAGCTGCATCTCCATACTCTACCAGGGAGAATGAAATACGCTCGCAAATGACACATGAGCCAGAACTTACCTCTTGTTGGTATCGGAAGCAGACTCGTAATTATTCTGGCGTTTGAGCTCTTCGATCAATGAATTGGTAGCCGCATTTTCAGAGTCGGTCGGAAGAGCTAGTGATAATGGATCCGTCACCCCAAGCCGCGTCGCTCCAGGAGCCGCCATATTGACGCTGAGGCTGGTAGCAACGTTGATTGCGTTGCGCCGGGGTGGATGGTGATTGTAGATTGACGATGTTGAAGTTGTTTGCTCAAGGTGGAATGTACGAGGTGCTTGTACCAGCAATGGCGCTAGCGTGGGTGACTAACCACCGCCGAGGCCAATCGGCCAAAACTCTACCGACAAGGCTGACCTTCGGGACATCACACCTACAGAGACAGCTCACGCGGGGTGTGACATGAAGTGATATTTCGAGAACATGTCTGCTCCTGAGTGGCACGGAAATGAGGAGGCTTTTGGTGATAACGAGGAGCGAAAGGTGGTATTGGGCGCGCTGTCCTCTTTCTAGTATGTCTACACCCTCTTGTCTCGGTTGTGTCACACTCCAAAGGCGACAATATCCAACAATACTTACTTACTCAGTAAGCTTCATGGGGTCAACTGTTGGAGCTGTCATAGCATTCGTACAGCAACAGTCTTATTTGAATTTTCAGAACTCCTCKATTTTGGGAAACTGTTGCTTTGTTTCTTGGGGCCTGTCGAAATTTAAACATATCATAGCAAGGTCCAGGAATTTTCTACTGATAATATGCTAGTCAATATTCAAAGACCGCGCATTTTAATACAACACACCTACGACGACAGTCATTCTACGCTCTCCCAAGAGCACATTGGGAGCTTCTTGCCGCGCCACCCTTCTCCTACCTCGACACCCTCAATGCGGTAGACGAGGCCATTGACAAGAACGCGGAGATTGCCCAAGCCATTCTTCAGACTGGACTTGAGTCATTCGAAATATCCCAGTCTGCTCCAACTTCAGCAGCCGGTAATGATTGGCGTAATTCAGCTTCTTCGAACGATTTAGAAAAGGCCAGAAGCACTCTTAGGCARCTTTTCCGTGATTGGTCTGAGGAAGGTAGAAGCGAACGGGAAGCCTCTTTTGCGCCTGTATTCAAGGCTTTGGATGCAGAGAAACCTCGAAGCGATGGCAAGCTCCAAGTTCTTGTTCCTGGAGCAGGACTAGGCAGACTTGTCTTCGACCTTTGCTGCGCGGGCTATGATTCCGAGGGTAATGAGATAAGTTATCATCAACTGCTTGCCAGTGCATACATCCTCAATCACTGTCCCGAAGCACGTATACACACTCTATATCCGTGGGTCCATTCGTTCTCGAACCATCAAAATCGATCAAATCATTTGAGGACGGTTCAGGTGCCTGATATAAGCCCTGSCATTGCGTTGGGAAATGCAGAAGATGCTGGGCAGATGAGCATGAGCGCATCGGAYTTCTTACTTTTGTATGAGAGCGAAGGTCAGAAAGACAGGTTTGATGCTGTTGCCACGGTGTTCTTCTTGGATACTGCACCGAACATCATTCGCTATATTGAAGTGATCCGAAATTGCCTTAAAGCTGGGGGCATACTGATAAATGTGGGACCTCTCCTATGGCACTTTGAAGGCAATGCTCCTGGTAATCATGGGCAGGAGAAGGATGCAGCTTCAGCTGCGCAGACGGATACCATGGGTAAGTGARTTACCCTTATTTGTGARARYTTGCTGAATTTCCTATTTGTAGGTATTGCTGATCCRGGAAGCGTTGAATTAACCGATGATGAGGTYGTCGCGCTTGTCGAGAAGCTTGGATTCACTATAGAATCYAGGGGCTCAGGAATAAGTGCACCATACATTCAGGATACCACCAGCATGTTGCAGAATACCTACCAAGTCAGCTCATGGGTGGCTAGGAAAAAATAATAATTTGATGCCAAAAACAAACGCTAATTCCCACGTGAGTATTCTCCTACTAAATCTCAACAATACAGTGCATCAGGAGAAGGCAATTTTTCTTTCCTGACAATCTCAGAGCTTAGCCTTCTCGCCCTTCATCTTATCGACCATTCCTCCCCTCGCTAAAACCTCACCTCCATCTACCACAACCGTCGCCCCATTAATATGCGAGCTGGCCCTACTCGACAAGAAGACCACCAGTCCCGCAATGTCTTCCGGAACGCCTAACCTCAAACTTGGATTCTGAGCTGCCAAAGCCTCGGCGCCACCACTCAAATCCATCAATCCACTAGCCATCTTCGTAGGAAAGAAGCCCGGCGCGATCGCGTTGACGAGGATATGTCTTGGTCCTAGTTCCACAGCTAGATTCTTGGTGAGATGAATCGCTGCTGCTTTTGACGCTGAATACCCGAATGTTGCGTTCTTTCCAACAGAGCCAACTCCTATGCCTGCTACTGAAGCAGTAATGATGACCCGTGACGGATCTTCAATCGAACCTTTCTTCTGAAGCAAAGGCGCAAACCTATTCCTACCAATCAGCCGCCATTCTCATACCCCCACAATACGCAAGGAGAACTTACAATCGCACAGTATTAAAAACACTCTTCACATTTAAATCCATCACCTTCCCAAACGCCTCGTCTGGATGTGTATCAAACGCCTCACCCCACGTYGCCCCCGCATTCGCAAACAAAATGTCTACATGATCTGTCGTCTTACTGACCTCCTTCACCAAAGCCTCCACGCCCTGGATTTTCGCCGAATCTGCCGGGACGGAAATGGCTTTGGCGCCTGGGGCGAGATTTGGCAGGGCATTTAGAGCTGCGACGGCGGAGTCGCAGGCAGATGCTTTCCGGGATGTGATGTATACTTTTGAGCAGCCAGCTTGGAGGAATCTGAGGGATACGTGTTAACTTGAGGTGAGGCAAGTAGAGATGTTGAGGGGAAGGATACCCAGATGCAGCGTGAAGTCCCAATCCTCTACTTCCACCTGTCACGACGACTACTTTCCCCTTCAACGAGAAGATATTGCCAAAATCCTTGAGCTCCGTGTCGTAGTTCGACATCTTCGAGTTCTATCTGCTCTACCGTCGGGTGTAAGTATACGAGAACGTTGGTCATATATAAAACTATCTTAAGGATATGATCTCACGATATTATGAGATGTATATCTAAAAAGATCAGATGGGTTGTAGGAAGCACTAATTGAGTATTTTGAAGGTTAGAAATGAGGATGATGAGACAAGTTCGGCCTGGGCAATGAAATGAGCTCGGCAACCATGGATGTGGGGTAGCTTTAAGGTCCACCCGCGGACGGGTACCCCTAACGTGCCTCGGCCCTCCGAGCTTCTGGGACTTATCCGAGATCGATAACCCCACCATGGCCAAGACCTTCTACACAGTGATGAAAGATGCTTCAGTCGACGTAGAAATGGTGAGCAAACGGCGATCTAATAATTACCATCGCAAATGCTTCGGTATCGGTGAAGCTGTATTGTTGTTTGGCTAAGAAATGTAAATGTTTTGTCTTATAGCTGGAGATGTTCTACGAATGTCATACGCCAAGCTCATAGTGGTACAGTATGTTCAAATTGCGCGACGATAGAAGAAGTCGGAGCTGTATCATATTCTATATAGTCTAGTATCTATTGTCCCTCAAGCTTTGGTTTGACCAGCTTCTTCGCAGCCTCGTTCTCTTCAACAGCTTCGTGATAATCTGGTCTGGGTATTTCAATTCCTTCAGTCGTTCTACCATAAGTGATTCCGCCTAATCGGCTCATTGGCTTTAGTATCTGAAGATAAGATTAGTAAAYATTGTGCGAGTACCWTCCGAGGGTTGACTTACAGCAGGATCAATTAAATTCTTGTCCTCGTTGATAGCATCCTCTCTAACCCAGAACCTCGTCCCCTCAATGACCGCAAGGACTCCCGTCTTCTTCCCAGCGGTAGCCCGACTCTCAAACTCCTTTGTCATGTCCAATTTTCCTTCGATGGAGAAGATGGCCTCTTTGACGCGACTCGCCTTAACAGTCTTACAAGGCGCAGGAGTCAARCCACTTAATGCCCATTCACTTTCACCGTATGGCGCATTGATGGACGTGGAATTCGCAGCTTCGATGAAATGTTCAGAAATGATGTTGATGACACATTCTTGGGATTCTGTYAGGTTCTTCAGGGAGTCTTTCGCATTGTCGAATCCACCCGCGTACCCGACTGTGAACATCGGTGGATCGTGGTTGATAACTTGGAAATAAGAGAATGGCGCAAGATTCGTGCTCGATCCGTCTTTTGATCTGGTGCTGATGAAACCAATCGGTCGTGGGATGATGCCAGATATCAATAATTTGTAATTGAAGACTGCTGGTCTACCTTCTTCGTAAGGATCGATCTCCACATGTGGAATTTTCAAGCTTGCCCCGCCGTCGTTGGCTCCATCACCCAATTTCCAGTCAGGTTTGATGGTCTGCTTTATATTCCATTCGAGAGACTTGTCCCACACTGTTCTTCCGCCTTCGACCGTCTTGAAATCGGAGTGTGGATTACGTTGGATCTGCTTTTCGGCACCCGCTCTAGACATGTTGGAGAATTTTCGAAATGATGTGCCTGATACTCTTTGGGCGATGTCTTTAGATTGAGTTTTTCTCAGCTGCCTCAATGCCTTGTCAGCGATGAASTATTGTTGTGGAGTMTCTCTATACTSACGGAGAATTTCTGAGCGCTTGCAGTCCGGTTATATGTTTAGACGCGGTCATTTACGACGCTTGAGTCCTGTTGACGTCTTTCGATGTAGAGAGCGCATCATGCCAGGAGGCAGCGGAACCTTTCCGAAGACGTGCTAGAAGTCGTCGCGACCCCTCCATCTCATTAGCTCATTAGCCCCGAAGCTAGCCGATAGAACGATAATGGCGGGGCACTAACAGACATCCTCACGAAGCATGTTCTCTTTCATCAAAGGATTAGATAGATATGGTGCTTCATGATACTTCTCCTATGGAACTAGGCTCAGTGACGTTCGACCTCGGTGATCATTCGTAATCCTTTAGACTCGGCGCATCGTGTCGCTGTAGATCTGTGTACAAATCGATGTATTTGTCCCTCCCTCAATGTCCATGCGAGCGAGGCGAGGTAGGCGAACCGAAAGGGGGGGAAGCCTTCATAGGTAAGGGGCACAGTCACGGATCACTCAGCTGCTCGCTGATTGCTGGAACCTAGCTGTTAGATTCTGCCAGGCGGTGACTTTCGGCCTCATAGTGCAATTGTATATATAGTTTGTTGCGACTAACTTTAAATCAACAAGACAATTGAACACACTATTGAGACTAGATCAGATCTTCAATTAACCTCAAACTTGTCAGTAACTATCCAGCCCAACCGCAAAGTATCGGCCGAAAACATGGATTCTCTCACCCTTGATAGTGGTATCGAGACGTATAAGCTTGGTGATTGGAAGCTTCAGTCCGGCGAATCTATCCCGGATGCGCACATCGCATATAAGACATTTGGGGACCCTAAGTCACCGGCCATCATCTATCCAACATGGTATTCGTAAGTTTCCCATCCCTGGTCACTGTTCATCAACTGCCCTGTCTGGGTATTACCTCCGTGGTGACCACCCTTCCTATGGACTCGGTTATCTCTGAGTTGCCGTGGACAAATGTTTACTATTCAATAGAGGAAGTAAGGCGATCTTTGGGTTCAAGCTCGGTTCACAGCTGATTGATTCTAGCGATTGTTGATGGCAACGAATGGCTTATCGGCGAGGATCAGGTCTTGASTCCAAAGAAGTACTTCATCATTGTGATGGCCTTGTTTGGAAATGGCGAATCAACCTCGCCATCGAACTCCGATATCAAGCCTTGGCCTAAAGTAACATTCTTCGACAATGTCAAAGCTCAACACCTTTTAGTCACAAGTCACCTAGGAGTCAAGCATGCTAAAGCAGTTCTCGGATGGTCGATGGGGGCAGGACAGACATACCAATGGGCAACTATGTTCCCTGGTAATATACTCCTTCACCTGGGAGTGCACTTCTAACCATTTTGCAGATTTCATGGACATAGCTGTGCCATTCTGCGGTGCGGCCAAAACCAGTCTTCATAACCAGGTCTTCCTTGAGGGTGTCAAAGCTGCTCTAATCGCACCTCTAAAGAATATATCTGCTGGTTCTTGTGAGGATGGTGTTCTTTCGCAGGGAGCGAAATATCGTACTTGGACCAAAGAGCAGCGTGAAGTTGGTCTCAAAGCTGTTGCTAGAGTTTACGCTGGTTGGGGCTTTAGCCAATCCTTCTACCGAGAGAAATTGTACGAAAGCGCTCTTGGTTTCAAATCGCTCGAAGATTTCATGCTCGGGCATTGGGAAACTTACTTTCTTGCCAAAGGTAACGCAGCCTCTTTTGTATCCACCAGCTATATTAACGTAAGATAGAACCCGAGAACCTCTTGGCTATGCTCTATACATGGCAAGCTGGTGACGTCTCCAAACAAGAACCTTATAATGGAGACTTCAAAGCGGCCATGCAAGCAATCAAATGCAAGATTCTTGTGCTCCCTTGTAAGACTGATTTATACTTCCCGTGAGTCTCTCATACACTTTTCGGGGAATTGTGTACTGACTGCATCAAGCCCCGAAGATTCCGAGATCGAGGTTCAAAACATGAGGGATGGAGTTGGCAAGATGGAGGTATTTCCCAGTGTAAGCTCACACCAGCTCTTCACCCTCYATCTGAYAATCAAGCTGACCACYGATCTCTAGATATGGGGCCACTGGGCTGGCGGGCCAGGCGACAGCAAGGAAGATGTTAAATGGTTAAATAAGAAGCTCGTCGAGGTGGGACTCTAAGTCTATGGCGACATCACCAGGTATATTCATGACACGCATAGATATTGCCTTCCAAGTGTTGAGTGTCAAGGGTCAAGGCCAGTATGGGCTGATCTGGTAAAAKGTTGGTGGGAATCTGATCCGTCAGATGGAGGASCAGTCGGTCCTATGGAATGTATGGAAGTAATGGAAGCAGTGTTTTGCAATCGTTGATCTTCCTCAAACAGTAAATATGACAGCACTCACCTGGCTGCGTTGCACAGTAACAATTAAGTATCTTAGGCATGAGCTCAATGAAAGACCTCCTTTAAAGAAGAAGAATAATAACCCCAACCACAAGACCACACATTTTCCTACGAATGCCGCTATGGTGAGCTTTAATGACTGGTTATGTCGTGGAAATGACTGCAAATGATGGTGCGGAATTTACGGTAACGATCTAATTGCATCCTCTGGGTGAAGTTGTGAAGTGGCATTGTAAAGAGTAGGAGATRAGATTCAAGTCAGGGTGACAAGGTTGGTTGGTCCGTGCATGTTGAAGCTGCCTGATCAACGACAACATCTTGCTAAATYTGCGAACTGACACAAAGGCATTGACAAGATGGCGACCGACGAACAATCGCAGCTCTCAAGGAGACCCGTCGAGATATCGTTCCCTCTACCAAAAGCTCCAGATACACGAATTCATCTCCGTTTAACTATACAGTCAAGCTCCATTCTCCTCTTTCTCACGACAGCTGTCAATGGAGACACAACTACTGCAGTTCCCCTGGGTTCATTCGTTTACGCCATTCCAGATGTAGGATGATTGCTCAATGACTATTCGGGCGATGATACTAATTGAATTACAGCGACTGAATCCAGGCCAAGCACTGTCAACGCCCCTATACACATACGAGTCTTCAGTTGAGTTCACAACGCGCCTCGCTAAGTTGCTCGCGCGGAGGACTAAACGACCAGTCTACGTTGGAAATTCTATCAGTTTTGCTGGCACTGGGATGGGTGGTACTGTCGAGGAAGAGGTAGAGGGTTTCAAAAAGGTTGTAGAGATGGTGATGGAGGAGTTCGAGAAAAGCTGAAGACTGAGAACCACAACGACGCCCTACAACGATCGACTACGAACACGGCAACGAGAAGGAGTGTATGGCTTCTTGGGAAAGCCTTCCAAGACTACCCGCTGACGGTCGGAATTGTCCTTTGAAGGAGCTGCCTTGGTCTCGAACCACCACAACACTACTTGGCCACGACCTTTGTCATCACTTCTGTGATTTTTTGAATTCGACTTTGTGAAGTACTGAGAACTCCCCAGGTCGCACTAGAACTTTTCGTGTCGTGCAATGCGTTGAGCCACGTACCTAGGTTGGGACGATTCGCAATGTAGGGCTGCAACATAAACAGGTGCTACTCTTTGTGCATCGTTTTCGGATGCTCTCGGAAATATTCCTCCTGTGTCACGTCTACAGCACGACGGGTCGCACTTTGGCTAACCATGTCAAATTGCTGGGTTACGTTACGCTGCATGCAACAGCTAGAATAACATGCTTCTCATTCGATGACACACTATAAAAGGAAGGTTGACAGAAAATCACTGGCAAATTTGGAAGAGAATTCTGGAAATGGTCATGTTGCGATTGTGATTGACCATCTCATCCGACGTGGCGTGTTCATGGGACCCCAATGCAGTTCCAACTGTTTATGCGGCCCATAGAGAATCGTTCTCGCGACTTTGTGTCGCCATGGGAAGCGTTGGCTCCGTTCTACGACGGTCCTTTCCCTTCGGATTGAGAAAAKTGGTTGTCGACTCTTATGGCGCCTTTCACTTACTAAGACGAAAGTCGCCGTGACAGGAAAGTATTGGCTAGCAAATACCAATTCGAAACAAATCTCTATGTCTTCTCTCGAGTGCGAAGCCAGTTTTTTTTTTGCGTATCATCTTGACTACTCCGAAGTAGATGGCGAGAATGTCAGCGAGTGTTGTGTTCATTTCCTTTGTGGTGATAGAAATATACAATATCGCCGAAGACATCTCAGGGTTCGTTCTGAACCCTAGCTTGCCAAACCCTGCTTACCTAGGTATGTTGGGGTCCCCCTCAGTGCGCCGACATGTCTTGTGAAACTAGGTTGGAGAGAACAATTTCGAGGAAATAATCTATTCAGATAGCCAAGAAAAACATCMTTCAATGACAGTGAATTCTTGCCTTCGTGTAAACTGCTTGAGGTGGTGAGATTGTGCTCCCACCGGGCGTGATTGAGCAAAGTTTCCTCCCAGGCAAACTTTTAAGTTAAGTTACGAGGTACTCCGTAACTCTTTTTCACAGCAAGCCGACCCGCCCCGCTCTCACCTTGACCTTCCAACAATTCTCACACTCCGATGCGAGTGCGTACCCGTCGCGTTTTTTCTGACAAGAGCAAGTCCTGAGATCATTTTTGCGATCGCGTTAGATCTGCAGAACCTTGGGAACAGCTGTCCTATTGCGCAAAATCCTTCCTCRCAGACCAATTAACCACCCCACGATTCGTAAGTGCTTCAAATCCTGACACCCCACGATGCGCTCCGAAGCCCTATGATTGTATTTCTGCTAACGCTTTCCTCCCACAGATGCTGGCCACCTACGCCTAAGGTCCTACAAGTGTTCTTGTGCGACCTCAACAAGACATTTCAATACTAGAAGAGCGTACCTGCATAATCGAAAATATCCAAGTCGACCGCCCTCGAGGGCTACGTTGCGGTCATGGCATGGCAGCCAGAGCAGGAACCGTTGCGCCAGCTGTCAGGATGCTTGAAAGATACCCTGAGCGGCCATAATAAGACGGCGCAGAAGCAGGCAGAAATTGTGAGTTCACGAGGTCACTTGGTGGTGGAAACGAGGCTACRTCGTGTGTTTACGGACCATCCCGCTATCTCGCAGAACTATTGAGAGGTTGAGTTCCAGACCAGGTCGCAGCGAACATTTGCTGGAATTCTCTGTCGAAACATCCCTCTGTTGAGCTTTGTGGTTGGGGAGTGTCCTCTATTGTCAATATAAAGCTTTGTAGCGATCGCAAATATTTCGCCGCAATATATGCTGATGTTTTGTACTATCATTTAGATGCTTTCTCAGGCCAAATCCTCTCCCGATATCAACAACTATCTTACATATCTGTTTTCTAGCTCAGAAGTCCCTCCTGGGTTAACATACACCAAAGATGAATATCATGCTGTCCGTGCTGCCGCAGCTGTTATGCTGAAAAACAACATCAAAACAGGCTACAAGACTATTCCATCAGGCAGCCTTGCTCTAGTTCGATCATCGGTACCTTTAGCATTACAAGACAAGAGCCCATCAATACGAAGTTATGCCGGGAACGTTATCACAGAGATCGTGGGGAGTGGGGGAATCATGGGTTGGCCCGAATTGTTACCACAACTACTATCATTGGTATCGAATGAGACGGGGAGCATTGCGCCAGAAGCACAGGAAGGTGCGATGGCAGCGCTAGCAAAGGTCTGTGAGGACAACAAGAAAATGTTGGATAAGGATTATCAAGGCCAGAGGCCCTTGACCTATATCATTCCAAAACTTATCGAATTTACGGTCTGCACGAACCCAAAAGTACGATCTTTGGCGCTGGGAACTCTTAATGTCTTCATTCCGCAAAAGCCCCAGGCTCTGCTGGTTTCCCTGGATCCAATCCTCAATTCTTTATTTCAACTCGCAAACGATCCTTCGTCTGATGTACGACGGCAGGTGTGTAGAGCTTTCGTGCAGATTGTCGAGATTCGGCCAGACAAGATTCTACCACACATTGCTGGTCTTGTTGATTATATGATTGCACAGCAACGGAAGATAGAGGATGAGGACTTGGCTTGTGATGCGGCCGAATTCTGGCTCACTGTAGGGGAGCATAACGAGCTTTGGAAGTCTCTTGCGCCGTATCTCAACAAGATCATTCCAGTCCTGTTAGAGAGTATGGTTTACAGCGAGGAGGATATTGCAATGCTGGAAGGTGGTGGCAATGAYGCAGATGTGGAAGATCGTGCTGAAGACATTAAACCACAATTCGCCAAAAACAAATCTGCTCGTACCTTAGCTAATGGCGAGGACGAGCCAGCACAAAACGGAGCGGGCGGCTACGTAAAAGTTGGATCAGGGGATTTAGATGARGGCGAGATTGAAGAGGATTACGACGATGACGATGACGATGATGGGAACCCCGAAGATCGATGGAACTTAAGGAAGTGCTCTGCAGCAGCACTTGATGTGTTCGCAACTGATTTTCGAGGACCTGTGTTCGCGACAATTCTACCATATCTGATGACGAACTTACGGCATGAAGAATGGCCTTACCGAGAAGCTGCAGTACTGGCGCTGGGAGCTGTTGCAGAAGGCTGTCTAGATGTGGTCACACCACATCTCCCAGAACTGGTACCGTATCTTATTTCGTTGCTCAATGATCCCGAGCCTCTTGTCAGACAAATCACCTGCTGGACATTGGGGAGATATTCTTCTTGGGGAGCCAGCCTCAATACTGCTGAGCTGCGGGCGCAATTCTTCGAACCCATGATGGAGGGCATCCTGACCAAGATGTTGGACGGGAATAAAAGAGTTCAGGAAGCAGGCGCCTCAGCTTTCGCCCATCTKGAGGAGAAAGCAGGCGCAACATTAACGCCCTATTGCGCACCAATCATCCAACAGTTCGTCCGATGTTTCGATAAGTACAAGGACAGAAACATGTTCATCTTGTACGATTGCGTCCAAACCCTCGCTGAGCATGTGGGCCACGGGCTGGCGCAGCCCCAACTTATCGAGCTCTTGATGCCAGCGCTCATTCTACGGTGGAACAAGGTATCTGACCAGTCGCGAGAGCTGTTCCCATTATTAGAATGCCTTTCTTACGTGGCGACCGCCCTGTCAGAGTCCTTCGCGCCATTCGCCCAGCCCGTCTTCACCAGATGCATCAAGATCATACATCAGAATCTTGAAGAATACCTGGCAGCGGTTCAAAATCCACGCTTAGATACCCCTGACAAGGACTTTCTCGTAACGAGCTTGGACCTCCTTAGCGCTATTGTGCAGGCCGTCGATGAAAAACAGTCCGCAGAACTCGTATCCGGCTCACAGCCTCGACTTTTCGAGCTTCTCACATTTTGTATGGAGGATCCAGAAAACGATGTGCGCCAATCATCGTACGCACTCCTGGGTGATTGTGCAAAGTACGTCTTTCCACAATTGCAACCTTTCTTGCCGTCAGTCCTGCCGATCCTCATCCGTCAGCTYGACTTGGATTCTATCCTTGATGAGCAAATCGACACAGGTTTCAGCGTGGTGAACAACGCGTGTTGGTCTGCTGGTGAGATTTCAATTCAATATGGTAAGGATATGTCGAGTTACATCGAAAAGCTGCTTCAYAGATACCTGGAGATCCTGGGTAATCCCGAGGTTCCAAAATCAGTCCTAGAGAACGCTGCGATAGCTCTAGGAAGACTTGGCCTAGAGAATGCCGGAGTGATGGCTCCAGCGCTAACGACGTTCTCGGAGCCGTTCTTGAAATCAATCAATAGCGTCGAGCATACCTCAGAGAAGGCTACCGCCATGAAAGGTTTCTGCCTTGTCATTCTAGCTAATCCACAAGCTATGGAGAAGGATCTAGCGGTGCTATTCACGGTCATAGCCCGATACAAGATGGAAGAGGCTTTCAAAACTCCCCGAACGTCGGATCTTCAGCAGATCTTCCAACATGTAAGTTCAGGCATTACTATTCGTAATGACAACACATGCTGATAGTTCTGTTTTACAGACACTAGACATCTACAAGCAGCTCATTCCAGACATGAACGCATTCCTCGCCAGCTCCATTCCACCAGCAGAAGTCAGTGCTCTTCGTTCGGTATACAGCATGTAAATAGAAAGATCCATTTTCTGGGACAAAATCACAGTAGGAAATGACGGTGGGCAAGGGCCAAATATCCGAGATTGTGTCAGGTGGCAACGCAACAATGCAAAGCGGAATCACATATCATGATATTGTATTTACGAAACGGGGGCTCATGACATGACATGATGGATTGATGATGGATAGGACATGGGAGATTAAGGAATAAGATATGCCGACCAACGAACGAACCAGTACAAGAAAGAAAAAGAGATGAGAACAAATCTTTGCGTCTACCACGAGAAAGACAGCTCCCGTATCACCTAGCATGTTTCTCCTTCGAAGCGACGACAGCTTCGAGATCGGTTTTTGATATTGATTTGGGCGACTGGCTTCTTTCGGGGCCGGTGCGTGAAGCTAGGCACAACCACGCTAGGCAAATTTAGATACTATCTTTTTCTCTACACATCTACAGCGCTCTCTTTTCTCTCTCAATATTTGGGCGCTTGCTTTGCATACTTAGATAGTTAGTCTTCAGCGGGTAGCTTAGCACGTATGGTGTGTCTGCCTGCTCGCCTGCTATTGTGTTGATGGGAGGTTGTGAGTAAGCGAGGGTTTAGGTAGGTAGATAGATTACTTCTTGTCCATGTGGGCTAGATGGGAAAGAGCTTTTGGACTAGAACTAGGACTAGGAATGAAAGATGTCTCCTTGCTAGTGGAAAGATGGTGTTGTGCTTGTTTTGATGTGATACGATGTGAGAAGAGGTAAATCGATGTGAGGTGAACGATACAAATGCGAAGGTAGCTTGGAATCTTTTATAACTAGGCCGTTGATTGTGGAATCAACAGTCGTAATATATAACTTCGTTGATACGGTGCATTTCCTCACGCTTCAGCTAGATGGCTATCGACTTCTCAGCTCTCAACTTTTCAAAGTCCCAGACGCACGATACACAACTTTCAGTTCCCGACGAAGAGAAAATCCTCTCAAGCTCCAAACGATCCCATTACCATTTACCCATTGCCGCAGCAGGAAATCCCGCAACACAAACACAGAATTACAATCATTCATGACTAACCTCCAAGCAATCCGTTACTAAGATAATAGTAAGATAGTGGCAAATCGTCGCTTCCATAATCCAGCAATTTCTCCGTCCCCTGAGCCCCTTACCCCCCGCTACATCGCCTTCTTGCCTTCTCGCCTTCTGACCGCGTACCTGTCTCCCGGTGGTGCACTGACTAAATAGCACACCAGCCACTCAAATTATCAACCGAGACGTAAGAATCGTAATAGATACATTTCTTCTCACGAGTTTGCATACCACCTTATAATAGAACATGAGCAAAACCGAATCACATAGAGCGCGCGAAGCCTTTCTATCTAGGAGTCAAGAATTTCTAAGATTCTAGCGTAATTTGGCCGGCTTGTATAGGGTACGGCCAGCTGGTTAAAAAAGCTCGTTTTGTGTGTGCCGCTTGTTGTGTCCACCGGGGACCTGTCACTTTTCACCGCTCGCTTCCTTCTTCGTCGCCTCGCCTCCTTCAGTGTTATTGAGGGTAATGATATAGCCTCCCCTACCCCACTTGACTTGGCCGGAAAGAGATTTTGCCAAACGTGTAGATTTATAAGGCGAAAAGAATTGTACGCGGGAGGAAAGTAGAAAGGAGTATAATACAGCTCGCTGTCGCCTCGATAGTACATGTATATAGATTCCTTAGTGTTGTGAAAATTAGATTAATTAAAGTTAAGTAATTGCATCGCTAAGAGTTTAGTAATCAAATACGTTAGTAGTTACGTGCCTAATTACGTGAAGCTATTCCCAACTCTCCGTAGGTTACTATTAACTATTCCGATCAATTGTGCCTACTACTAATTCTATTAACTATACTCCGACTATTATACGTAAGGTTGTTGTTATATAACGTACAAATAGCAAAGGATATATATACTTTAAGAGCGATGGCGAGGTTGGCTAGGGCGACAGCGAGGTTTAAAAATATAGGATGTTAGTAAATGTTTACTTCTAAGAGCTGAAGCGTTTTACTATAGGAAGCGACGCGACGATTTAGTACTATCACCCGTTATTGATGCGATCTTTCTATAGTGGATTCGCATCCTAACGCCCATAGCAAGACTGCCGTTGAACAGAAAGTGCGAAGTATGGTCCTGTAGCGCTAGCTAGCTAGCTAGTTCTACATCTTGCCTGTTCTTGGGGTTATGATTGGAGAGGTCGGGCACTATTGCCGACGTTGATCTTGTGGTGTTCATTCGCAGGGGTGGATTCGTGTTGCTCGGAAGGGAAGTTCGTGCTTTTCTTGGACAGACTCCCGCGGTGTCTGGGTTTTCTGGACGAAAGATTGACTGGTAGATGAGTTCTTGGGTTGGAACAGGCAACGTTGTTGATTGTGTTTATGGTACCTACGTAGCATGGTACAGAATCCTTGTGTCAAATCATCCATGCTATTTACTGATATTGTTGTCCCATCTCCCTGCCAATGGTATTCACTCGCTGGGTAATGGCGATATATGCAAGCTTAAAAAGTAATAGGCATCCTCATTAAAGCCAGTCCAGTGTCCACACGTATGGAAGGAGGCGGTGAAACATAACTAACTAGAAGAAAATCCGGGAGGCGTTTTAAAGTTGTTCCTGGATCCCATGGCTGATGAGATATTTGATGTCCTTCGGAAAACGTTTCGGTGTCTGATACTAGTCATGTCTTTGGCCTCTGGCAAAATGTCACGGCGGCATGTTACATAATCAAGCGGTTGAGCTTCCCAGCAGTGTGCCCAAACACCTGGAAGCTTACCATAGGCGGTCCTCGAAGTTCTGGTACGCGTTAAAAGAGCTCAAAGACGATGTTTGCTCTCAAATATCTCATCTATAGGAACATGCTTTGGTGCGTTCGGGTAACCGGGCAACTTCTTCAACGTTACTCACGGAGGAAGATCCCTCAATTCCAACGAACAGTCGGTAGTTACTGGGGTTCGCAACTACAGGTTCCTTCAACTTCATGGGTGTACGTCTATACTGCTCCCGAATTAGTGGCGCAGGATCATAGATTGCAGGGAGATCAAGTTGCGGGTGATGTCCGTTCCTGAATAGCTTTGCCTTTTCTTRGCRGATGAGTATCAATGTGTTTATGGGATGAAAGTTCAGGTTGGCTTTCTGGAAATTGCTCTGAAATGCTGTCGCGGCTTGGCTAAAATACTTCAAAGTGTTTCCGAGAGGTTGGTGCCTCCAGGCAGCTTTCTGAGAAAGGCCATCGTTCTTTTTCCGTCGCCGAAACAAGGTACACAATCCTAGAAGGGATCTTTAGTCGAGATAGTCCCAGGGACAGAGAACAATAATTACCTGTACTAGAAAAAGGAATCAACACGCCACGTAGTCAAGACAGAGCTGAAATCATAACACCCAAAGCTACAATCAGTATTCCGCGTTCGGAATTTGGGACGAACGTCAGCGGTTGCTAACAGGCCTTACGGGATGCTGCCCCTGGGCAAGAGGAATGCTGATTACTTGTGCGTAGTTGACTAATCGCAGTCCAGCCAGCATGAAGGCGGTACCTAGGTATGGAAACATTAGATGGGGAAATCGGTCAATATAGAAGCATAGCCTTCTCAACAATACCGCCGATAGGTGAAGAATGGTCAACGTTATACTTTGCGTTACCCCGCAATCACACCCTTGATAGTTTGACTGCACTTATATTTCCAGGAGGTCTCGACTTTTGATTGTTGCTTGCCTTCGTGCAGGCTTCAAATATGAAGGGAAAGGAAATTCATTTCTGAAATCGCGAGTATACAGCCAAGAATGCATGACCACTTGGATCAAGAGGATCTAACGTAGGAAAATAAGGTGGTATATCCGCGTTTCAGGGTGTACAAGACAAACGGTGTGCGATTCTGCAGGATTATGGAAGCCCAGGGCCCCTCGTCTCTGACAGCTCGAAGAATAACGACCAATCAAAACGCAGATTGCTCAACTGAGGWCTGCTACTTCGTAAGAACTCATGCGTGACGTAGAAGCGACTGATTGAATTGATTAGATTTTACCTGTGCAGCTATGTGGGATGATGGGAACACCATATCTATTTTTGGCCCAACCGGCCACGCTCACTGAATTCGTATCATGGTGCTTTCGATGGTTGCCTGGCCGGCCATAAGAGAAACCAGCTATTTTGATTCTTGGAAGCATTATCGGTGGACCAGGTGATCGAAATATTTTGACGCAGCTAGAATAATATCAGTTGCTAGTAGTGCATTGCCGGCGGAGTTGTGACAATGCTGCCGGACGGATCTCACGACAGGAGTCCGTTGGACGAGTCATAGCTTGGAGAATCGAGATGCCTAACAAGTGACTTGGTACAAAACTACGATTCCACAGGTATCGTATGGTATGGTGTAGGCCTACTTCTGGTAGTTGAGCCACGGCTTGATGTCCCATATCGCTGTTATTGTACTGTACTTGCAAGCCAAGAAGACCGACACTGTATGGGATCTGATTAGATTGTGGTTTCCAACAGTGGTAGCACCGCAAGGGGGGAAAATGCCACAGATGCACCTGGGAGGGTGTACTTCTACGAAGTAATAGTCAACAGACGGTTGTGGCTGATAGCTGGCTTGTCTGTCGATCCGACATATTGGCATGGACTCTCTTATTGTCGTACAGACTCGTGCTCGTACTCCAATACTCCCGGGCTTACGTTGACATTCTCATGTGTCGAATTATAAGACCGCGGAGAAGAGCCGCAGAAGTGGGCATGGTCGTGTGTCGCGATAGATGGCCATCTGTGTATGGTGTTGTCAACATTTCTACGATGGCGGAGTACTTAGGTACAGTAGAGCCCGGCTAGCGCGATTTAGAGTTATTTCGGGACTCAGATCTTGAAGAGTCCAGCAGCCAATCAGAAGAGGGCAATACAAGCGCAGCTCGCTTACTTAGCTCCATTTAGAGCTTTCGCCGGCGTCCTGCCACCAGGTTGGAATTTGGAAAYCACCTTGCAATTGTAGGTTGCCTTGATTGCCAAGCTCACGATGGCCTCACATTCTTTATCCATGTTTCCTATCCGTTCCCACGCGAGCCACGGAACTCGTCTCGGGTATGGCGCTTTCGGGCTCCGGGTCTCTCTCGGGATACGACGTACAACCGTGCAAACCTTCCAGTCCTCTCACATGTGAACCTCGACTGTGCGACGGGAAAGACGAGAGCTGGGAATCAATTTACAGTATCCACGGACTGCCATATACTTCGAAGTACTTCGTACCACTTGTCAAAGGCAACCGAGCATTGGTGTTGCGTACGGAGTACACATCACGGAGAAGCCTTCTTCAAATGGAACGTCTGCCCTACGACCACTTCGAATCTACGAAGTAAGTAGAAGTACACCGCCAGTATACCGTTTATGACTACTTCGATTCCATTAGCCCATCAGCGCTGGCAAAGAGGTCGTTACCTTGTCATCTACTACTACTGTGTCACTCGGAGCAGCCGCGCTCCATCCCCCATTCTCTTGAACTTTCTTATAGTTTTCAGCAATGCAGCGTCATCGGTCGATGCCCACCATCCCACTCGGCATTCTTTTACAACATCAGTATTACACTTGCATATCACAGCTTTTAACTCACTTGACGCCCCATCTACACTACTTCGAAGTAGAAACGTCAATTCGCACACCACAGTCATCGAGTTGCAGAAAGGGCATATGCTTGAACGAATCAGACAGCCAGTACCTACGTACTATTAGAGTGGTGTCGACTGCGGCACCTTTCCTCACTTCTCACAAGCATCCTCGAGAATTCTCCGCTACTGTATACTTCCCCAAAATCGGCAAGGAATGCTGTTAGACAAGCATCATGCATCAGGCCTGTGGGTGGTCTCCGCTCGACATTTTGCGGTCTTCCATACCTCGGTGCTGTCCTACTTGTGCTTGTACTTCGAAGTACGGACTTCCATTCGAGCACGAGAGTCTGCACGGAGTATTTCGTACCTCTCGCACTTTCTATCCCAGCTGGAAGATATCTTACTGTGCAGACATATCGAACGTCCGACGACCATGCCACTGGAGAGGTAGTCCAGGTGCAGGAGTCTGAATACTCCGTACCGCGATCATGGCAAAAAGTTATTCCTGCACCTGCGCAAGATACCATACATACCTTTGATTCTCGCGCTATTTCTTGTACAGTACAGTACATGCACCTTGCCTACCTGTGCATGCGTCAAGCTGCGTCCTAGCCGAGCTGGGATGGTGTATCGAGCATTCCCGCCCGGGACGCTTCACCGCCTTTGACACAGCAACGAAGGAGCACACCACCCCATTTCTTTCTTCACTTGCCAGACCAGCCACCAGACTTGAGTCAGCATCATACAGTATGATGGCCCGACCTAACTCGTGAGTTTTTGTTACAAATGATGAAGCTATCCTCATGCTCCTCATGCTGCTCACGCTGAGATTGGCGTGATGAAATGTGATCGCGTCAATGTGCAGCGACCTCCTCCAGTCTTCGGAAGTCGGAGTATCATCAGATTCTACTTTGAAGTAGAAAAATTCGACGACGATCGTCCCATATGAGACTGCCAAGCACGGACACTAGACCCCACAATCTTGTCTTGTGGCCTAGTGGCTCCATGTCATTACCATTCAACAATCGTGGAGCTCTGTGGGTTTCTGAATCGAGCTGGCAAGCGGCCTCTAGCTCGATTTCGCATGCAAACGTCACGTCTGTGGCTACGATGAGAACATGGAGGTGCCTTACAATGCGGCCKTAATCTGAAAGTCAGTCCAAAAACATCAGCCTCAAATTTGAGAAAGTTTGCGAGCCACCCTTCTCTGCAGATCGTTGTTACGTTGTATATTTCTCAACGATGTGGTTACAGATGGAGATGTACGGTGATATGCGGTCATTGTGATGGATGGCTCGCTAAGCTGGAAATGCCTCCTTTGGGAAGTATTCCAGAAAACCACGAAGCCAGAAATAGCACAAGCCGGGGCTACCCTGCGCTAATCGCTATCTGGTTGCAGCAGCCGACTGCCATGGATACTCAAAACCACCATCACTCATCATTGAGAAGAAGGCAAACACAGCAGAACACGTAGTATCGAATGAGAGCAGCGAGCACAGTCAGCATCTATGAGAATTTCTGTTCGCCGTCCCTGATCATCAAATGTTTCTGAAGAACTCGGCCGCCAGTCGGCCCAGAGTTAAAAATGGTTTCGCCATACAGGAACCCCCTTGTATGGTACAGTACATCATCCATGACAGAACTAGATGACTACAATGACAGCGACTCCAGAATAGTCATCATAACAATCCACAGCTACTGGAATTTCATCGATCGCAGAGCCGGGRCAGTCTGTCAAAATGCAATATTAGGAGTCAAAGATGGATACTCTTGAAGTGCTAGACAGTACTGGTGCTACTTTTGGCCTGAGGCCGCGAGTTGTCCTAGGATTTCCTAGTACTAAGTTCCAGATACTCATATGCCTTGCCCTCTKTGCCCTACCCTACCTAGCCTAGCTTGTCAACGTCAGATAGGGCGTCATGTTCTCGACATACTGGAATGAACAAGGTTGGCTAGAGTGAAGCGAAGACTCAAGGCAGCAGGGAATATAACATCTGGGCGAATCAATCACATCCAAGAGAATTTAAAGGAAGTTTCACCGTCTTCCGAACCCCCACTACGCTTCAGGCTCAAGGACTCAYCGGGTAACCTTGTTTGTCTAAGTAGAAAACAGTACTTAGGGCGGAGCCAACAATGCTGTCAAGATACCCACAGCGTAAAAGTTGAGCATGTTACGAAGTATTCGCGATCTACTAAACTAGTCGTGAGTACGTGAGCGAGCGATACGCGAGAATCGATTGGCCAAGAGGAACTGGCAGTAGATACAGCATCTCGAAGGTTTAGATCCGAGGATATGGGTCGGCTAAAGCTCAAATGATGCGAAATCTTATAGTTAAACGCACCAATGGCCTAGTGTCATATCTTGAGGTGTTTTTTAGAAGCACTTTGTAAACTTCGGATATAGGCGACCAATGGCCTCGAGATGTCCCTCGGCTGCACAACTTCCGGCACAAGTCTGCGCACGTAACAAARCTGGCGACGGCAAGACTTGCCGTGGCATGGGGGAGTATGGCCAAATACAAAACCTCTATAAGTCGGTCAGCGGTACAGGTTCCGCTCTTGGTCGCGTTGTGGGGTGCGTTCTTTTCGTCCTCGGTTGGCCACCGTATGGTATTCTTGCTTTAAAATAGTATCCGCGACGTAACCTAACAGAGCCGCGGAGAATGTTCCTCGAAAGCTCTGGTTTAATAATCATCTTTAACGGCTCTGCAACCTTGGACGGACCATTTCACTTTTACGCAAAGAAGAGTTGTTACCTACTTCGGTAATAATACTGAGGAACGATTCGCGCTGGTCACGACCCCAGGATCCTTTTTCTACCCCTGGTCCTACACAGCCTCTCGCTTCACATGGAAACGTCAAAAATGGACACGAGAAACTGTAACTGTTCGCCGATGGTTAATGGCGATCTAAAATGTCTGGCAAGCACTGTAATACTGTAAGTAGAGTATTCCGTACTTCGAAGTATAGGACCTGCCCTCATCTATCTCACGTCCCTTGTCGGGAGGTTGGTTCGCTCTCCGCAAGTGATGCGAAGACCCTGGACCTGACGTCTGCACCTGCAGTGTGCATCATTCCAGCACCCCAGCCCCTGAAGGACGTCGGCCATGAATGGTCTAGCTTGTGGCGGAGTCGGAGTTCAGATCAACTTGGGAGGTGTTGGGACGTTCTCGGAGTGGTACAGAAAGGCGAAACCCAAGGGCAAAACGACTGGAGGACACTCGGGCAGAGGTTTAACTGTACAGTACAGTACGGACTGTAGTGTACGGACTGTACTGTACAACGCGACGTCGAACCAGCATCATCAGACAGATACTTCGTACAATCATCACACCAGCGACCAATCATCCAACCATCAGTCAACCGCCGACATCCTTCCGGTTACTCGACGAAGGCACTTTGTCCACCGCCATCCCTCAGCCAGAGCTCCGGTCGAATGCTGTGGTGTTATTGCAACYAGATTCGCTACGGTACTTCCAAGTACAGTCAGTACTTGATGATAGATCAGGAAATATGGACAATCCTCCACGCCCAAAGATGATTCGGCGCCCGGTGCATTCATGGCGTTTTAGGCAGCAGTGTTTCTTTGAAACAAACCAATCGAGCACCAGTCCCTTTTCAACTTTCCGTTTGCCTTTTCTTTGCCCGAGAATGGTGGACGTGGAGGAAGGCCCCTGACCCAAACACCCTTGTGACCCACACTCACACCCACACCCACTTCGACGTACTGTACCTCAGTACCAGCCAGTCCTTTTCGAAGTAGCGCCATTCTGGCGGTGTGTCCAAAAATAGGATTATCTTTAAACGCACCGCACCGCACTCCATCTTCTGATCTACGCCGCTGGATCACGACGGGTATCGGATCGGACAGTTCATTGTGCTGACTTGCCCACTCAACATTGGTACCGACCGATACCTAGGTATGCAAAGATGGAGATGGCCAGAGGATGGCGATGACGGGACCACTCAAGGGCAAACGGCCCTTCTGTCATTACCACATGGGCAGCGCCCGCGTACAGTAGCCACTTCCCTGGTATTCACTAACTACCTTCGTGATAGAAGTACAGTACGCTCTAGTGAGCGCTGAGCGCTGAGCGGCCCGTCCAAATGGCTGGCTCAGCGACTGGCTCAGGGCCTGAGTCAATTTTCCACCAGACACCACCGCACAGTATTGACGCAGTAAGCTTTTGAGGCTTGAGTCGAGTATGCCCGATACGCTCGTCCAGCCTGCCACAGTTCTCTGAGCCTTCATAWGCCTTCCATACCTAGGTACGTTGCAGTTGCRGCGTGAAAATGAAGTCAATATTMATCAGATACTGKATYCAATCTGCGGAATAGAGTGTCAGCGATAGTCATGCTTCTATTCCGGCATCGACCCGTGCTGGCCAGCGGCTTGCAGGCCTCATGGATATCCTGGCGTGCTTCTATGCTCGTCATCTCCACGGCGCTATATCCTAATATCATCTGTTTGACCGCTAACCGTCGACTGATTGACCAACACTCGACCTCTGTAACGGATCAATACTACTTCGAGGTACGGAGTGTATACTGAATGAATACCATACCAGCCTACTMTCCGGGATCGATCAACTTCTCCGCCCTTTGGAAGTTTGGAGCAGTCTTTCACTAAGTGTGAGCCCTTGTCGTCTCGTGTACAGAGCACAGCCTATAGTCTCACGTCCATACATAGAAATACCAGCAGATCCCAGCACCGGTCCACTCCCGGCTGCCACGAGATGGACTGGTCTGGCGCGCTTCCAGTCCACGACCACGTCCACATCCACGTCCACGTCCTAGTCTCTCCATGCTTTTTGCTTTGCTCCAGGACAAGTCAAGTGTCTCAAAAGCCCGGCGGCGTCCACAATTCCTTCCCTCCAGGGCTCCCGACCATATACCCGCTGCCAGTAGCCACAGCACGATGATGTAGCACAGTGCACACCTCGGCTGCAACCTGGTATGGTGGCTATAGTCAAAGGACTGTATTCTAGGTACAATATACTATAATATACTCAATATACTACCATATACTACTCAACTAAGTATTGTCCACTGCATCTCTCACATCCAATGTAGCCCATTACGGTACTAGTACATGTTGTAATCACCTCTTACTCCGTACTATACATACATCCATCCTGTACTCCGAACTCTGACCAAAAAATAGGGACCCCTTCCCTCGCCTGCACCATGAACGACTAACGCTGGTCTACTACTTCGAAGTAGAGGTTTGTAGTTTGTCCTTCGAAGTAGCATGATGCTAGCATTCGCTCACCCCTGCCGTCCCTCCCGTGCTCGCTCTCACGCCTTACCTCATGGCACCAATTGCAGACCTTGCTCGACAAGCGCTAAAACCTCCGCTTCCCTCCCAACCTTCGCCTTCGCCTGAGCCACCATGCGACGCTAGTCCCGTTGCGGTCATTCTGCCTCTCGGCCATAGTTGTCCGCAGCAGTATTAAGAAGAGCCCTTCGCCAGGAGATATCTTAATGCATCTCAGACAAACATCACCACTTCACCTCATCGATTCTCGTTGAAGAACCTCACCACACTCGCTTTTAGCCACCACCCCCCCCTCTCCCCTAGGAAGCCCTCGTTGGCTCCTGTCATTCGCTTTTGCGTTTCTCGATCCCAAAACCTCTCCTCAATAACCGGCCTGACCTACTTGAAAATACCTCCTCTCTCACACCTGTTCCGAATCGACCCTCCTCGGACCTCAGCCCACCGCACGCCTTCGGAGCCATTCGTAGCCTGATCCCGACTCGAACTCAATTGATCTTCTCTGCATTGCTTGTGTTGCAGCACTCCGGCAATACAAAACTTGCAGCACAACTAGGCTCGATCCACGTTAATGCTTATTTGCTCTTCGAGATTGAGATATAGTTACGTTGCCTTCAGCCGCTGCGCACATCTTGCCTCACGCTCGCTTTATATACCCGGCAACATCGGAACCTAGCAAACACCTGGTACCTTTCCGGTTGTTGCTTTCTCGCATAAGTATACGCTTCACTTTAATACCAATCGATCTTCCGTAAGGAAGAAGTCTGGTCGTTGGCTTTCACTCGTTCAAGCCTCGTCGACTTAATATATCTTCACTTCAGTCTCAATGGCTGGTCCAGGCGGTGGTCCTCCTCGTCGGAGGTATGTGCTATCTGTCTACCATCTAACATGATCGTCACTAACTATGATTCAAGTCACACCAAGTCTCGTAAAGGTTGTGAGACCTGCAAGAGACGTCACATTCGGTGCGATGAAAACTTCCCTCAATGGTAGGTTCCTCCACCAGAGAATGTTCTTATTTTAGGCTGCTAATCATTTGATAGTCGCAATTGTACCAAGCACAATTGCCGCTGTCCTTATATGGACATGCCCGTACAGGAAGAGAGAGCTGTGACTCCCGAAAGGGCAGATCTCTTGTGGACCCCGGAAATCGAGGCCGAGATTGAAAACTGGCAACAGACTGGGATCTTTCCATTTCCTGATCTCTATATTTACCCAGCACCGGCTCCCCAGTTCTTTACGATTGAGGATCTTCGCTTGATCCACCACGTTGCTTCGGTGTCGAGTGAGCTTGGGATTCACGACGCTGGTAACTTCACCATTTGGACTCGCCAGATCCCACTGTAAGTCTCCGTGACGGCCGGGTAAGGTTCACTTACTGATCGTTACTTAGATTCCTCAAGATTGGCTCAGATTATGCATTTGTCATGCACGCGTTGCTAGCTCTGTCAGCTACCCACCTGGCGTGGCTGACAGAGTGCCCACTSACGGCTAACATGGCATATGAACACCGAGGTGTTGCCTTGAAGGGTTTGCACGAGGCGATTGGGTCCTTCTCGCGACAAAGCTCCGATGCTGTTTTGGCTGCTTCCCTTCTCTTGTCATGGCAAGCAACTGAATGGCAAGTAAAGATGTGAACCGATTTGMTAGATTGGTACTAATTATGKAACAGGCGTGGTTGGACTCAGTTGATGCACGGTACTTCATCTGTATGTCCTTTTCCCTTTGTCCTAGTTACCTAGTTAAGGGTGCCTTGAGTTGTAGACTAACTGGCCATTAGGTCATCGATGCTATGCAACCATGGAAGAACGAGTCACAATTCGGTGATTTTATCGCGGAGCAAAGCACATTCCCCACGGCTCCTCCATCACCAGCACCTGGCTCAAAGAAACTAAGCAACCCTCGAAARCAAGATTTGGACTCTTTGTCACGAGCGTACGCACAGCTCCAAAGCGTCGAAGCTCACTTGAAGGAGARCAACGAGGACGTCAAGGCAATTCAGCAGCTCATGAGCTTTGTGCGAGGTGTCCGAAAGGTCTCCCCGAGCCACACTGCTGCTCAACGATTCGAAATGCTCAACCCCCTTCGGGCTTGGCTTTTCTGGCTCCCGGTGATCTTTCTGCAGCAAACTCGCGGTTCTCCGTCTGCTTTGATCATCCTCGCCCATTACTACACTGTAGCCTTGGTCGTCGAGCCACTGTTTCCTGAAGTGGGTGCAGCATACTTTGGCAGCCTTTCTGTAGGACCCATCGAAGAAATTGCTAGACGACTGTTCTCCATCAATGTYTCTCARACCTCRGATGGAGATATGCAAACCCCTCTCAACCTGATGGAATATCCMATCGATATGGTYTCGAGTTTCAGAAGCCGTATGGGATGGGTGCAACCAGAGAGAACCGCCTCGTTTCCCACGTTCCAAGGGAATAGCTTCGGTATGCACGAGAACTATGGCAACGTGTTGACACCCTTTGGAAATCCGGCTTTCACCTACAGCCAAGAGCATCTCATGACTATGCCTCCTGAGCCAGTCTCCGCCCAAGCCGCCAGTCCTTTGGCCCTCGACCCTTTCGCTAACCACTATTTGGGTATTCCATCGCCTGGCGGATTTGGAGGCTACCACAGCCCGGCAACATCGGCTTTTGGAGATGGATCAGTAGTCTATAGTGACCATGGGGATGACTTTGCTGGTTATGAAGGACAAGGCTCCGGCTCGAATTTCGGCGGGTTTGTGCTTCCAACCGTGTGGATATAATCATCGGTCGAAACGGTTTTAACATCTCGCCCAGGGCTACTACACCAATTTACAAATTCGAGCCACAGGCACACGGAGATGCAGCAATCAAACTCGAACACCTCAACGAGCCACGGCAGTCCCCTCTTCCTCAGTTTCCACACCTCCCGAGCTATCCACCACGTTACCCGTCTCCGGTCCCACCCCCAGGAAAGGGAAAAGATCGTGAGAGTTGATCCTCGCCCCTGCGCCTCCTTAATGATCTTCATGACTTTGAGCGAGTTTTTACATGCGCTTCGAACTTACGACGAATCCCATCAATATTAATAATGTTCTATTACCCAACTGAAACGACTTTCCTTGATCAACAACTTTTCCATCGTCTAACGGCATTTTTACGACCCTTTACGATCTCGCTACGATATTTCACCTGTACGAATACTAGCACCCACAGTCCTTATAGATATATACCCCTGGCATTATAGGCATGGCAACCGGCGTTCCACATGAGCTTAYAAGCTCCGTTTCTGATGCAAATTTTTGGAACAAAAGAATTGAGTTCGATTTTGATGTCGTTGCGGAGGAACGAAATGGAATGGAAGAATGGAAGATGGAAGATTTGGTATCCCTGTTATGTGGTGGAATGAACAGGGAAAGATACAAATGAACGTGTAAAGAATTATTTAATTTCAACACTTGAAGTCTTCGAATTTGGCCTGCRGAATGATTGCATGTGTGAMCCAGCTTGATACAAAATGAATCAAAACAGCAGACAGCAACCTCTCCTGGCCATTTACTTCACTTGACAACATTTTGATAAGATCTATCTTTCAATCCTCTGTGTATTAGCTATGTCCCTGTCAGTACCGATACGACCACCGCGCCGAATATGAAATGAGTGACATGTTCCGACACTACTCCGTCTAAGAAGTGGCTTAGTGTATGCATGGTAAGTTAGAAGCCTGGACTCGCGCTTTACTGTCCTCCAAGGTACTTGATTATGTTTGTAGATATATATACAGTTATAGTATCTAGATGAGAAGTCATCTCATGATAAAGTACCTACTTTTTGGATATACTAGGCCTAGGTAGGGATACTTAGGGAGCTTGGGCCATGATATTACTTCGTTCCAGGTTGGGCATATTTCGACATCACGTGAATATATGTTTATGTAAGCGTCGCGTCTACTTTATCGAAATATAGATAGTAACACGAGCTTCGTCAGACAGTCAACCTAGACTTCAACATCAATCATCATGAGCGGGGGATGGAATACTAGTAAGACTGCCATATTCTCTATCCAGAAGT
>QYAH01000204.1:0-40579 GCA_003988945.1 Chaetoscypha palmicola | reverse complement strand
AGGCCCCTATATATAGAAAGGATTTCTCCTATATATTATATATAGTATCTTTTCTATATCCTTTATATTAGTACCTAATAAAGGACTTACTATTAGCCTCAGAATACACTCCCACATGCCTCTTCTCAGCCCGTGAATCAGCTTGTGTCGTTATAATAGGCTCTATACTATAGGAATCTAGATATCGAAATAGGGTTTAAGATAGAGAGATAATTAAATAGGAGATCTAGGGATTAAGTGTTAATTAGAGAATTAGTAGGAGTTTATAAATCGGTAGTAAACTTAATATTATAAGGATAGAAGATATTAAAGCTGAGTTTCGTAGATAAAGAAATATATATACTATAGTAGATTTATTCCTTGTTAAGAGAGTACGGATCGGAAGTTAGCTATTTAATCTCTAATATATTACGTCCTGTCTATATATATACGGCAGTGGAAATAGCTACCGTGTAGGTATTAGAATCCTCCTAATCCCGCCTCCTCCTTTGCGATTCTGCGTTTAAAGGTACTGTACTGTATATACCTTGATACTAGCGACAGCTGAGCATATATGTTATTAGACTAGCAAAGGTTGGGATATATATGTTTTGGATAGAGATTAGGAGGGGGTTATCTGCTTTGTTACATATTCATTGAAATCGGACGGGCGAGTTGGTGGGTTGATGTTTTGCAGCTGGGATGAGCCGGTTAGAGAATGAGATGGGTGGACTTTAGTATAGTTATGCGGATGAGGAGGAATAGATAGTAGGGAGTCGGTGGTGAAGAATGATTCGGTAGTGAGAGTTTCTAAAGAGGGGGGGTTCGTGGATGAAATATACAGCTAAGGACAGATTTCTCTACAGGTGTTCTATTGATGTTAGATAGTATACGCGAAACAAGATCTGCCGTCTCCAAAGGTAGAGGATTGTAGCGATTGTTCCTACACGTCTAAGGATGTGATGTATATTTTATTGGTTTTAGGGCACGGAAGAGCGAACGATGGGTGTGCTGTATCGTGAGCAAGTGAGCGAAGTGGGTATTCGGAGTTCTGTGGTCGATGAACGGGTATCTTTGCTTGGTAGTAGTCAGGTCCGAGGAAGCTGCTCGAAGTCAAGAGAACGAGATTTTGTAGTCGGGTTTGAAATATAGATCAGATAACGGCGAATGAGAGGTGCGATGTATTTCCATTTTAGATCGCCTTCATCTGCTAACCAACCAATCCAACAAACAGTAATAAAAAATTTCCGTCGTATACTGGAAGCTGTGAAAATATTCAAAAGCAAAAGCAAAAGCAAAAACTGCCATACATAACTAATGCTCCTTAATAAAGAAATCGTTAATCCTCATGCAAATAAACCAAATATCATCGCCCGCTAGTCGACGACCTTGCTTTACCACTCCCACTTCCACCTCCACTTCCAATCGCACTTCCACCACTTCCATTCTCCTTTTTCTCCAACCTCTCAAAATCCTCAAACTCACCATCATCATCAGCAGCCCTCAAACTATGATACAACTTCGCAAACCGACTCTCCTCTCTCCCCAACAAATCATAAGGACTATCAAACTCAACGCACTTCCCCTTATCAATAACAGCAACTTTATCAAAATCGAGAATCGTGTCTAGTTTGTGCGCCACAGCGATAATGGTGTGACGGTGGAAGTGGACACGGATGATATCTTGCATCAGTGACTCGGTTTTGGCGTCCACGCTGAGATGTGTTAGTAGATAGTGAGAGGGAAGAGGTGGGGAACTTACGTTGAGGTTGCTTCGTCGAGGACTAATACTGTGGATTTCCGAAGCATAGCCCGCGCGAGACAGAAAAGTTGTTTTTGGCCGTGGCTGAGGAAACATTTATCGATATCAGCGTCTAGGCCGCCTTTTTCTTTGATGCCGCTCCAGAGCTGCACGCTTTTGAGGGCGGCGAGGATGTTTTTGTCGCTTGAGAGACTGCGTGGATCGGCGTTGAGACGGACTGAGCCGGCGAGAAAGTAGGCGTCTTGGGGGACGCCGTTGAGGGATGCGCGGAGGTGTTGGCGGGGGATGGTGGTGATGTCTAGGTTGTCGATGTGGATTGAGCCGGATGAGAGTTCTATCATTCGGAAGAGGGAGGCGATGAGGGATGATTTGCCACTGGGATGACGTTAGCTACTGAGATAATACTTTTGGGAAGCAGACTTGCCTTCCTGTTCGACCACAGACAGCGATCTTCTGTCCAGCTTCGATGGATAGAGTTATGTTGTCGAGCACCAATTCACCTTGCTTGTAGGCGGCACTGACGTTCTTGAATTCAATAGCACCTTTCGACGGCCAGTTCTCTGGTGGTGATTGATTCTCAGTCGGCAGATTTTCGGTCTCCGCATTAGCAGTGAAAGTCTTGATACGTGCGATGCTACCTATATGAGTTTCGAGCTCGGTCCAGTACTTCAACAACACCTTGATGCTCTGACTAAAGAGAATCACATTCAGCAGTGCAACACCTACAAACCCAGCATCGATCTTGCCATGAAGAGTGACAACAAGAACAACAAGAAGAACAGCGATACCAGCAACGACGAGGTCAAGAACTAGAATAAGCCATCGCTGGACGGCGTATAGCTGATAGTACGGACGTTGAGATTGATCGAGAAGCTTCAAACTCTTCTCCTCTATTGCCTTACCCCAGCCAAATGCTCGTATAGTCACTAGTCCGCTGAGGCACTCGAGGAATTGGGAGTAGAGAGGTGCTTTTGCTTCTAGATCGAGCATTCGTAGTTGGCGGGATGTGCGGAGATAGTACTTCTGGATGAAGTATATGACAAGGAGGATGGCGGGAAAGGCAGCGGCCGCGTAGATTGATGAAACGCCGATGATCACTATTTGAGCGATGCAGAGAATGAACGCTATATATTGTTAAGATTGGATTCCAACATAATAGGATGGGAGGTGGCATACTTGCAAAGGTGTTGAATGCTGCCACTGGTAGATCCATATCGATAAGCTGCAAATCTTGACTGAATCGATTCAAGGTTTCTCCAGAGTCAGTAGTGGCAAAGAACGACATTGGCGAGCTATGAATGAAAATTAGCCATGCTGGAGATTTTATCAATGGGGTTATCATGCCTCAGTACAGTCTTTAACAAAATCTTGTGAAAGGTCTCTCCAGATCGTGGGACCATAGTAATGAGCATGTCCCTGTAGATTACATATTAAGATCTTAGGCTATTGCGACCCTCGCTTAGGGAGTACTCACCAGCCAGCTATGACGAGGGAGATAAGTGCTATTGCCCCAATCATTCCATAAATACCCAAGTAATAACTAATGTGCTGGTTAGGAGCAACGGCATTATCTTCTGCCCACCATTTCACCCATATCGCTAATTCATATTAGCAGACTCTCGAAAGAAGGGGAAAGTACTGACCCGGCAAAGAAAAGCAGACAACGAAGCCACAGATACCAATCACAAATATGAGCGTCGGTATCCAGCCAACTGCTTCGAGATAGTATATATAAGCGGATGTGTCACCAACTCGTCGACTCGCATCATCTACTGGGGAAGTGTCATCCTCTACCGGTGACATGTCGATCTCTACTTTTTCTTGGACTGGAAGAACTCTACCACTATCGTTGAACGCTGGGAGAATTCCATCTGGATCATGTCTGTTCCAGTCTGCAGGGGATAGTTGAAAGGATGAGACATAGCCTCCAGATGCGCTGAGTTGGGCGAAAGTGCCTTGTTCCGAAATACTTCCCTCAGCATCCAGAACAATTATGTGGTCTGCATATGGAAGACGAGTTGCTGTAGAAATGTTAGAGAACTATGGATTGTATCTAAGATGATGCATACCAGACGACGATGCAATGAAGACCGTTGAGAGGCTTTTACGAAGAAGTCCGCGTTCTCCCAGTAACTTATGAAAGACCTCATTTTCGGTCTCGGGGTCCAGCCCCCTTAGAATATCATCTATAATAATGACATCCTTACGCGCGTAGACAGCTCTTGCTAATGCCTACATGAGTTAGTAGTGGTCATTTCAGGCCTCTAGAGCAATGCTTACAATTCGCTGACTTTGACCTCCAGAAATGGCAACACCACTGCTTCCAATTATGGTCAAGTCACCTCTCGGTAGCTGTTTCAAATCTTCTTCCAAAGCACAAGCCGATAGAACTGTGTCGTACCAAGTCTTGTCCATCCGGGAAGGACCGATGATACTTTGCCGTACAGTAGAATTCATATGCCATGGAGTTTGGTCACAGAATGCAACTTCCGTTGATAAGACACGAACGGAACCTTCCAGTATGCGAGCTTCGCCGAGAAGACCTTTGATCAACGTACTTTTACCACAACCTACCGGGCCAACTATCATGGTAAACTTCTCTAAGGGCACGGTGAGGTTGATAGAGCTTAGGATTGGTTCAGCTGACTTATCCCACCCAAAAGATGCATCCCGAACAACGATCGAATTACAATTGGGGAACGGGTAATCGGGGGGTGTATCCTGATCCGAGACTGATTGGGTTGCTGAAGATGTGGCGGAACGTTTTGGGAGATCGACTGCAGGAAGATCGACATCTCGGGTAACTTTCCTGGCATCTTGTCGGACTTCCGTCTCCAGAAATTGTTGGATACGATGGATTGATCCCACCGACCCCATGAAATTTGCGAGTGCCATGATGAGAGACCCGAGAGGCTCAGAAAGCAAGGTGAATAATGAGAGAGACGTGAAAACCCGGCTTGTGTCGAGAGTGGAGCCGTCGCCTCTGTTCTTTGCCAAGACAGAGAACACAGTAAAGGTAAGAATCGGCGCGGCAATAGGTGTACTAAAACCTATGATGAATTAGACAGGTTCAAGTGTCTGACTGAGTTCTGACATGCTCACTCAGAACTATGTTCCATACTAGTATCTTCCGAAACTTTTTCGAAATGCGTAGTTCATTTACTCGTAAGCCTTGAATTGAGCTCGATAAAATGTCCGTCAAACCGCACATTTTGATCCCTTTCATAGCACCGAGCATCGCAGAGGTAGCCGTGATACGTCTCTCGATTGCCTCGAGCCACAGTGCCTGGCGTTGCATTACAAGTCCGGAAACAACGATAGATCCAGACATGGAGACTTATGTATGACTCTGAGTTAGAGATTGATCCAAATTGAAGAAAATATGTACTCACAAACTGCCACTGCAACTGGAATCGCACAAGCTACACCAAGCTGTCTGTACAGAAGGAAAATGGCGAGGCCAATTTCTATTATGTTCGCCCACATATCATGGATAGTCTGCCAACCAGTATGAATCCTCTCAATATCAGCACTCATTAAAGTGACCGCGGATGTAGGATCGACGGCAGAAACGCTTAGATCTATAGTCTTAGCGTAGAGCATAGATATCAGACCTCCCCGAGCCATAGTGATTGTGCGATAGGTGAGATGCTGATACAATCCTGTTGAGATCTGTTAATGGTTAGAGAAAGGAGATCTAAAATGGGAGGTAAACCACTCACAGCTATTCCTGTGTATACCAATCCATATGCGCCAATCAGGCCGTATCCTTCATTTTGCGATTGTTTCGTCAAGGATCTCTGTGCAAGGTCGATAGAAGCATGAATCAAAAACGGCTGACTGAAATTGAAGCCTATCAGGCACATTCGGGGGAACACTGAAGCCAAAAGCGGCCTTTTGAGCGTTTTCAGGGTTGTAAAGAATAGAAAATGAGGGGTCTTGATTGCCACTACACGAGAGGTATTAGTTAGTGAAGGCAGATTTGGCAGAAGAGGTTCACCAACCCTCGTTCCATGCATCGCTAAGAGCATCGCCCAGGTTTTCAGAGACGAGCGGTTTGTCCAATAGAAATAAATCTTTGACTGCCAAAGTCTTTAAGAAGCCCTTTCGAAAGAGGGGATTAAGCCACCAAAAGATTGATCGGTTTATGATCCCACTAGTCGCATATGGAGAACCTTCTCTATATCCCAGTCGCAGAAGCCTTCGTTTTTCAACCGTTTCTAAAGAGAGAATAAGAAGCTTGCATACGGTCGCGAGTGTGACCACAATTGATATTGCACTACTCCCAGAGCGAAGCCAGGTTGTCCTCGTATAGGCAGCATCGAAGAGCACTGTCAATAGCAAGTAGACGCTGAGTAAAAATGATGGTTTGATCGATCGTCGATGTTCTGAGTAAGACAACGCCCCAAACACAACTGCGCCCACTAGTGAAAGCGATACAGATGTCGTTGTCAACTTCGTTCTTGTGGAGCTGGGTTGCGCCCATAAAACAAGGAGTGCCAATTGACTCGCTGTCAGTGCTGCATAGGATCCCTAGATGAGAAAGATCATAATCAGTACAACGGAACAGTCATAGTACAGGAGAGGTTCTGAAATTCCACGAGATCGCGAAAATTACAAGATCCCTCTGGTAATATACTCACTATTTTCAAGTATACAATGTCGTTGGGAATTATTTTGATTCCTTCCTTTGATAACACCATAAACCGAAGGGGCGATGCTAGGAGAGCCAACCCCAGAGGAAGTATAGTGAGAATCGTCTCCTCAAAAACTAGGGTAAAGTCAAATCCACCGCGGCACTCGCCCGCCCAAGGTCCAAAGTTTTCATCCACAAGTGAGCAATTTGGTGAAGTAGAATTCATAATGACCACGCATTCCAACAGAACTGGATAAAATATTCAAGCATAAGAGTACATTGTGTTAACATGGTCTTGGATTCCGATAAAAATTGCGGTGGAGATCTGTCTGTACCCCTGAGAAAGTCGCCATGACCCCGAAATTTATAGATGAAAGACTGCATGCTTGCATTAATTGAACATGCAGAGACTCTCAAAAGAGCAATGATATTCTGTTTGCCACTTTCTTGCAAATGCGCAATGGCAACTGGATTGGAAACAAGTTACCTAACATGCAACCCTACTCAAGGCTTCAAGCTAGACTTTAAAAACAATCTGCCCCCCGAATCAGCTCCGATAAAACTTTTCATGAGCTGGTGGGGCTGTTTAATATGTTCAACCATAAGACGGGAAATGATTGTCCGTTCAATGCATGCCCAGTCGAGGATAATACGGAATTGGAAGGTAACGTCCTTCCACAGCTATAACTAAATCTTCTGAAAGCAGGGCAGAGCTCCTAATGGGCCGAAATCCAAGAAATATGATATCAAATAGTACACAAAAAGAGTTACCTGGGAGTCGCTACATCATTGTCAAACCAACCATACTGAAACCAGACTCTGGTGGCTGTAGTAAGCCACTTTGGCGACAGCTACGTAGCCAAGTCGGGGAAGGCAAAACGCAACTGGCGTTTTGTGGACGAATGCTGACGCTTACATCCCTCGGATATGGAGAAACAGTGAATGCGAAAGCGAGAAAGAAGCACAAATTCCAGGTCAGACATGGCATTGATTGCAAAGATTCTGGTCTTGTGGAAGGTAACCGTTCCGGCGAGAAGCCAAAGACAATGATTGAAAGCAGCCTCAAATAGCCATGGGAACCACACGTCGAGCCCATCTATTGGTAAAAGCCTCCGATAATATGCACGTAGCCCCCAATGACAAGGGTATATAGAAAGGTACTGACAGTCCAGGGGTACAGCATGGATTGTTAGCGTACCTTGGATTGGGATTTTCCGGGGGATCTGCCGCTAGTGAAGCTGTCAGAATGAAGAATCGGACGCATCCAAGAGCGTGGCAGATCTGCAACCGCACAGCTCGATAGATTTTAAATTATCCAACGAGCAGGGTCATCCTTTCTCAGAGGGGATTCGAAGAGATCTGTACATATCGGTTGCCGATTTCCACAGCTGTGGCATAGCTGGGGTGTCTAACTTCGAGAAGTCCATGAGTCAGTACTCGTGTAGGCCACTGAGACTTGCACTGGTAAGACTCATTACTAGATTGGCGATTTGTAGGTAACTGGGTTACACAAAAATCAAGGGCTACAAGCAATGTAACTATACCGTAGCTTGTCTGGCGTAGCGTTCTGTACTGCCAAATTGCAAGCGCAACGCAAGATATACTAAGGACCTCGACATCAGATACACATCTCTCAGGCACTAAGATTTTGTAGCGCAAGAAAGCTGGTTAATCGGTAGGACATACGTGTAACCAGCTTATCCACTTCCACTATTCATAAGTGGGAGTGCTAGCTAGCATACGCTTGCAAGCATTGCATCAACCGTAAATTCCGATGAAGCATACGGCTGAGAAAGTAATGTAGCATTCCGACATCGTCATCGCTCGTATTCCGAACATGCCCTGGTTGACGACAAATCTCTCGACATTTATGTCGACCCGCGGAGTATTTCTGCGCGGTTTGACTGGACCAGCAGGTACTACCAGCATATGCTGTGCAGACTGCAGGATGCCGAGGATTCGAACATTTATGGACAATCTCTGGAAATGACTCGCACTGCTCAAAACCATCTGCTGAACAGAAAAACAGCCGTCAGCATACACTCATAATCCCTTGCAAGTTGGTAGACCAAGTTCTGGAGTTTTATGCTGTGACTCGATGTAGCACACAGACGTGGTAGCAAAGACCAGTCAGAATCTTGAATACTTGAGTACGGTGCCAGATAGTGGTCTGAAAAGGCAGTCACGTTGAACGGCAACTAACATCCTGCTTTCCTCGCAGACCAGACCTTTGAAGTTGGAACGGGATTGCGGGGAATCCTAGACGGATAAATTGTGCAGAATCCATATCTGCGTCTTACAAGGGTCGCTAGAAGCACGGCTTGTGGACGAAAGCCCCTACGACAAGGAAACCATGAACAGGCAGTTCTGCCAATGACATTCGAATACGTAACAGAATATTTTCAGAAATTCTTGAGCTGAAGTTCGGCATGTAGGACAATGGATGAAGTTGAGGATCGCTACATGGTCTGAGGTGACGTCCACAGGTGGACCAGGCGGAAAAGGGGCCGAGTCGCCTAGATCAGGTGATCCCGCGCTAGCCAAATTCAGCTTAGACTTTGCCTTTGGCGCGGACTTGATCACGACCACCACACGCATGTCTTTGCGCGTCAATATCGCGAGGCCAGGTTGTTGTCATTCGAAACGTGGGTCGTCAATTTGACCATTCTCTTAATTTCTACGCAGTCTGGAACTACCCAGTCACTGAAATATCTGAAAACTCAATCACGATGGCCAAGCCACCTTTAGACCTGTGCCATCAGCAACCATGCTTAGTTCCTTCATATATATCGACCATTGGGCGGCATTTCACACCCTTCAAGACTAAATATGGATGCGTTGAAGCCGAAAATTGACAAGATCATCAAGGCACCGTCCGGAGCGCATGTGTGCTTACCGTGGGCCGTATTGTGTGAGATCAAGGTGGCCGGCTACAGGCTACACTAACTGGAGTCACAACATAATCTGCAGCAGCATTAGGGTTTCTATATCATGAGGTGCAAGGGGAATGGTATTACCATTACACCACCAAGAGCATGTCCAAGGTACGCGGCTCTCTCGACCTTCATTTCCTCAGATACACGCCTCACGGTTCATGTCCGACTGATCCCATCTGGGACGCTTTTGGCTGCAGATCTCCTGTTACTCATGTCGCCTTCACACCTTAAAATGCCTCCTGACTTTTTTTATATGCACCAAAAAGTCGTCTTCTTGCTTTTCCCTGTCAAGAATATGACACCCTGGACACATCTGCTACCATGTTAACAACGGTACCCAGGATTCATCGGAGTCCGATTTTCTTCATTCAGCCTTTACTACGCATGACGTAGCTTTCAGTTATTGGGCTCATAGATTGTGCTCTACCCAAGGAGGTAAGGACCTTTCCCATTATACAGGTTTTGTCGTTCACTAAATATGTCTAATTCCGAGAGACTGAGGGTAGTTTACGATGATCACCTGTACGTCTCGCAATTGAAGCTGAGAAACCCTTTCTTGGGTTGGCCCCGATCCCAAATTTCCTAGGCAGCAATATTTTACTGATTGCTCACACTCCTTTCTTACGTCGAATTTTTCCCCTACTAGAATCGTTGGGCTTCCTACCTCCCGTTTTCAAGACCGTAATTAGTCACTTCGATACTAGTATCTAATCCCATAATGCTTTGGCAGCACATAACTCCTACATAGCAAAGTACCTAGGCAGTGCGATGAAGCGCGGATTTAAGTTGTGAAGCATAATATCAACAAAGCATTATCTGGGAAGTAAAGTACCTCTATATACTTCTCTGCTTACAGTGCAAATTCTCACTGTTAATAGCTCATCACGACACACTCCTTCGTAACACCGATAATAAAACGGAGAACAGCGATTGATCATCTAATTCCACGTTGTCCAAACATGACTACTTCCTCAGATGCGATGGGAAGGCTATCGGAAGCATCTCCAGAGGAGATTATCTGCCGCTTTCCAAGGCTTAACGAGGACTCATCTGACGAGGGCTTCATCAAGTCATTCGATCTCGAAACTCCAGAACTCAACACGCTTTTTGCCTTAAGCTTCTCAGAGGCTGCCCGCGTATTACAGACTGCGTGGGCTCTTGTGCTTTGGTGTTACACTGGAGAAAGTCATGTATGCTTCGGTTACTGCGATGGGATTGAAGAAGAAACAATCTCTTCTTTGCTTACATTCCACTTGAATCTTCTTCCTGGATCAACGCTCAGTCAATTGATCGACGCAGCTGAAAATGAAAATTCCATTTGCGGCTCGACATCATCGAAGGGCCAGACGTACCATTACAATACAGCGGCACTTCTTCAAAGAGATGGCCCGCAAGATTCCAGTGCTGAGATACCACTTGGAAAGATGGATCTGGAAAAGGTGATTGTCAAATTTCGGATGATTTCATATTTCACACATTGCTGACTGTTATTTGGTAGTGCTCAATCTGTCTC
Source organism: Chaetoscypha palmicola (assembly GCA_003988945.1). Classification (NCBI taxonomy): domain Eukaryota; kingdom Fungi; phylum Ascomycota; class Leotiomycetes; order Helotiales; family Helotiaceae; genus Chaetoscypha; species Chaetoscypha palmicola. Next base: position 29,753 of record QYAH01000204.1, on the reverse strand, counting down.
GTTGTGACATGGATGAAGGCACAATTGTCTATCAGCCTGCGATGGCGAAGCACTGAAATGTCTTCAGCCCAAGCAATGAACGTTGCAACTACTTTCGATAAGATGATAATCGATATTATAATATCTCCTTCAACGAAAGTCGCTGAGCTTGTTTGTTCAACCGAACGCGACTTAGCTACTATCAAAAACAGTTACAGCACAACTATCGCAGCTGTGAACCAGTCCATTCAAGATGTCATTTGCCATCAAGCTGGTGTTCGTCCGCCAGCTGAAGCTATCTGCGCTTACGATGGGACTCTTTCCTATGGAGAGCTTGACGAATTGTCATCTCGGCTAGCTTATCACCTTATCGATGTGTGCGATATCTCGACAGAAATATTTATCCCTCTCGTTTTTGACAAATCTGCATACAACGTGGTTTCCATGCTAGCTGTTCTGAAAGCAGGTGCTGCAATCGTCCCGTTCGACCCATCTACTCCACTGCCGCGTCTGCTTACGCTGGCTCGAAAGGTCGGAGCAACTACTCTCTTATGCTCAAAAAGCCATGCGGGTAACCTTTGTAGCATTGCGCCAGCCGTTTTACCCGTTGATGCCGACTTTTTGGACTCACTCCCATCGACCGCAAGCTCAAGTAAACCGCTGCCTTCGGTAGCACACACCAATGCAGCTTACCTGATATTTACAAGTGGCACGACCGGGAATCCAAAAGGAACCATAATCGAGCATGGTGCTTTCTGTACCTCTTCGTCACTCTACGCCCCTAGGATACGTCTGGACTCGACCTCACGCGTGTTGCAGTTTGCAGCACATACCTTTGATGCTAGCATCCTGGAAATATTTACGACACTCATGGTGGGCGGAGTCGTATGTATTCCTAACGAGACTACACGATTGAACCATATCGCTTTCGAAATCGAGCGTATGCGTATCAATTGGGCATTACTCACGCCATCTTTTGTAAACTTCCTTGCTCCGGAGGACGTTCCTTCCCTTAGCACACTTGTACTTGGCGGAGAACCAATGACTCGAGCGCACATCTCAAAATGGTCGTCTAGCTTAACTCTGATCAATGCGTATGGTCCTTCGGAGGCTTCTGTAGTCGCTGTGTGTAACTCTCAGATAACCGATCAGACAAATCCAGCCGATATTGGCAAACCACTCACACCTGTCTTTCTTACAGACCCAGGTAATCATAACAGGCTAGTCCCCGTTGGATGTGTCGGAGAACTTTTGATTCAAGGACCGACGCTGGCGAGGAATTATATTGGGGACACGGAAAAGAGCGCCGAGTCTTTCATCACAACTCCGGATTGGTTTGCATCTGTTATGCCGAGTACTGCTCAAACCAGACTTTACAAGACAGGAGACTTGGTCCGACAGAATTTAGACGGTACTCTGAGGTTTGTAGGCCGAAAGGATAATCAGGTCAAGATCCATGGCCAGAGACTCGAACTTGGCGAAGTCGAGCATCACCTTCATCTCAATACTGTCGTTCGGCATGGTCTCATTGTTCTCCCAAAGCAAGGGCATTTCGAGGGCCGGTTGGTGGCGGTTGTATCTCTAGCTGGCTGCCTACCCGATGGGACCAACGGAGAGCTTTTGGAAGTCGTACCAGCTCGCGAAAGGCAGGATCAATTTCAGGCTCATCTTTCGGAACTACTTCCTCCTTACATGGTGCCATCGATATGGCTGTTCGTGGGAGCTATTCCGCTACTAACATCCGGTAAACTCGACCGGAAACGTGTAGTGGAATGCCTCGAGAGAATGAGCCGGGAATCCTATCGCGCGGTGGTGAATGCAAACAATGCAGGTCTGAAAGATGTCACAAAAGCTCAAGTATCACTTGACGATATGGGATCTCTGCTTCTTCAAGCCTGGAGTCTCATTCTGAACCTTGATGAAGATCAGATAGCCTTGGACAAGTCATTTATCAACTTGGGCGGGGACTCCATTTCCGCAATGCAGGTAATGGCTTATTGCGCTAAGCAGAATGTTGGACTCACAGTTCAAGACATTCTTCGCGCGAAATCTATTCCTGGTCTGGCACGGCTAATGAAAAGCGTTAAACCGCCAGTTAACCACAAGGAGGTCGTCGAGGAACCTTTCGCACTTACCCCAATTCAATCAATATTCTTCCAACTGCCAAATCAAGGAGCTGGCCATTTCAATCAGAGCTTCTTTCTTCGTGCCACTCGACACTTATCAGAAGATAGCCTCCGCCATGCCATAGAAACAACTGTAGATCGTCACTCCATGCTAAGATCTCGTTTCTCTAGATCTGAGAGTGGCGCAGTTATGCAGCAGCGTGTCACAAAAGAAATTTATGGTTCTTATCGGTTACGCTGCCATAAAATCGTTTCAAAGAGTGATGCAACTCCAGCTATTTCGGATAGCCAGAAATGCCTTGATCCTTTCAGCGGACCCTTGTTTGCTGTGGATCTCTTCGATCTCAAAGATGGCAGCCAACTTGTACTGATGGTTGGCCACCACCTTGTGATTGATCTCGTGTCTTGGCGTGTGATTCTGGAAGAGATCGAGGAATTACTTCTGGACCCATCCAATGTGGTTTCAGAAAGACCGCTGCCGTTTCAAGCATGGGCAAAGGCACAACTTGAACACGCTAATCAGATCGACGTAGACAAAGCTCTACCAGCCGAGGTTCCTGCCGGCGACGCAAGCTATTGGGGAATGGATGGAAAGCCCGACACCTACGGGAATGTTACCCGCGAAAGTTTTGAGATTGATGCTGCAACAACCCAATCAATCTTGACAGGTTGTCACAGTAATCTCAACACCGAACCACTCGACGTTTTACTCTCGGCGCTGATCTATTCATTCAGACAGTCGTTCGATGATCGTCCAGTTCCCCCAATTTACACCGAAGGACACGGCCGAGAACCCTCGGATATGAATCTCAATTTGTCACGTACAGTCGGCTGGTTCACTACAATATATCCTGTCATAGCCCTGGACTCGTCGACTCCAATAGAAACAATCCGAAACGTAAAGGATTATCGGCGGAAAGTTCCGGATAATGGAAGGCCTTATTTTGCGAGCCGCTGCCTGACTGAAGGCGGAAGACGGCGCTTCGGCCACCAGTGGCCTTTCGAGCTAACATTCAACTATCTTGGTCAATATCAACAGTTCGAACGCAAGACTGCATTGTTGAAACCTGTTGAAGGTGTAGCAGGAGAGTCTCGCGGCGCTGGCGGAATTGCTGACGTTGGCGAAGATACCCCTCGAATTGGGTTATTCGAAATCTCCGCAGTAATTGTACAGCAGAAGCTCCGCTTTTCATTTACCTTCAGTCGCAACATCAAACACCAAGACAGGATCAGACAGTGGGTTTCTAATTGTAAACATACTGTTGGTATCATGACACACTCCCTCGAAGAGATTACCCCTCAATTCACGATTGCAGATTTCCCATCATTAGCAGTCACTTATTCAGACTTGGACCGACTTTCAGAAGTGATTCTTCCGTCACTGGACATTGTTGATATCTCCACGATCGAGGGTATCTATCCATGTTCCGATATTCAGACTGGTCTGTTTCTTGCTCAAATCAAAGATCCGTCGGTCTATGCTGACCGTGTGATTTGCAAACTTCACAACACTGCAAAGGGCCAGCTTGGCCCAGAAGTGCTTGCAGATGCTTGGCAGCAAGTTACCAATAAACATAGTGCCCTGCGAACCATCTTCGTGGAAGCGATCGGTGGTAATAACGGCATATACAACCAAATTGTCCTCAACGAGACGAAGGCCGCGATTGTCCGAGTTCACGCGTGCGATGCCACTCAAGCTATCCGGATTTTAGAAGAGAACACTGTCGAAGAGTTTGCAAAGACCCTGCCGCCACACCTCTTTACAATTTGTATCACGGAGGAGCACGAGATATTTTGCAGGTTGGATATCAGCCACACCATCATTGATGCTGAGTCAATATCATTGATTCTTCGGGATCTTGCTTTAGCATGTGAGGGCCGTCTCTCGAAAAGCTTCGGGCCTGAATACTACCAGTACATCGAGTACATCCAAGGGCAGCAATCTGACCTAGGAGTCGAGTACTGGAAAGATTATCTCTTTGGTATCGATCCTTGCTTGATGCCAAACCTCAACGACGGGAGGCCGTGCTCGCCCAAACAGCTGCACACGCTGAGCTACGATCTCAAGAGCTCACAGTTTCTAACCTTGCGACAATTCTGCGAGCGAGAAGATCTCACGTTTTCTAATGTATTACATGCTGCGTGGGCGTTCACCTTGACCTGCTACACAGGCTCAGACGACATTTGCTTTGGATATTTATCGTCTGGTAGAAATGCTCCTTTGGATGAGATTGAGAATGCTGTTGGACCTTATATCAATATGCTAGTTCACAGGTCTCGCATTGGATTAACGACCACAATAGGAGACATTCTTCATCAGGCCAAAAAGGACTTCATGGAAAGCCTACCATATCATAACACATCTTTGACGGATATCCAACACGCTTTGGATCTTTCAGGAGCTGCGTTGTTCAACACATCGTTATCGTATCATAGAAACCAATCAAAACAGCTTGATGAGGAGACACAGGTACGTTTCTCACAATGTTCTCCTGTTTACGACCCAACAGAGTTTGCTATAAACGTCAATATTACTTCGATGGAAGACTCTGCGCTCGTAGATCTCGCGTACTGGACGAATTGTATATCCGACGGTCAAGCCCATAACATTGGCACCACTTTTATGCACATTTTGCAAAGCTTTATCGCGCAGCACACCAATGTGGTTTTACGAGACCTCCACACCGTAGGTGATGCGCATCTTCAACAGCTTTTGACGTGGAATCGACCAATCCCGGCAATAATTGAGGATTGTGTACATGATATCATCATGCGACAATCCCTTCTCCGACCTCTTTCGCCAGCAATCCATGCTTGGGACAAGAGCTTCAGCAACACCGAGCTAGACCGGTACTCTACCATGTTGGCTGCTCATCTAGAGTCGTCTGGAGCTGGCCCTGAAACTTTTATAGTTTGTTGTTTTGACAAGTCTGCTTGGTCAGTTGTTGCAATGCTTGCGATTTTGAAATCCGGTTAGTCCTTAATTGGAAGTGTATATGACTATACTCATCTTTCATAGGTGCCGCAGCAGTTCCAATTGACCCTAAATTCCCAATCAGCACGCTCAAACTACGTATACGTAGCGTTGGCGCGCACATTGTCCTTACATCACCTTCGCGGGCACCTGTTTTTGCAGGGACGTCTCCGCATGTCATCGAAGTGAGCCAGGAATTCATTGAACGGCTTCCGATTTCTCATCCCTTATCTCGCGAATCAAATATGCTCTTGGCCCGACCAGAAAACCCATGTTTTGTGATATTTACATCAGGGTCAACAGGAGAGCCGAAAGGGGTGGTTATAGAACATCAAGCTTTTGCCACATCAAGCGAGTCCCATGGCTCGCATCAGAGTATTGGACCGGACTCGAGGGTTCTACAATTCTCCGCGCATACGTTTGATATCAGCTTATGCGAAATATTCACAACACTTATGCGTGGTGGATGCATTTGCATTCCGAGCGAGCATGATCGTCTCAACGACCTGACCGGGGTTATCAATCGAATGGATGTTAATCATCTAGACCTGACTCCAACGGTGGCAAGCTTGCTGAACCCTACCGAGCTCCCAACTGTCAAGACTATTTGCCTTGCTGGCGAGGCTGTTACGCTGGAGAATATTCAAGCATGGGGAAAGTCGGCTATGACCATGTATGGACCGGCCGAATGCTCTGTCTACAGTACTTTCAACGGCGACCTTACCAATTCACTCGAGGCGACCAACATTGGTAGATCCATTGGCTCTATGCACTGGATTGTCAGTTCAATTGACCATGATAAACTGCAGCCAATTGGCTGTGTTGGTGAAATTTTGATTGAAGGACCGATTTTAGCTCGGGGTTACCTGAATGACCCTGGAAAAACTGCCGAATCTTTCATTCTCGATCCCTCGTGGGCTCAAGACGCAGGAAGAAGAATGTACAAGACCGGAGATCTTGGACGATTCAATTCTGACGGCTCTATTACATATCTCGGGCGCCAAGACTCCCAGGTTAAGTTGAATGGGCAACGGATAGAACTTGGTGAAATCGAGCATCACATCAGGGCAACCCTTCCTCAAGATGCCATATCCGCTGTTGATCTTGTCAATGTGACAGGAGTTCCTTCTCTAGTAGCGTTTTATTGTCTCCAAGCGGATTCAGCACATGAGATAATTGTTGATCAATACGACTTTTCACCGATTACTGAAACCTCGGAGGAGTTCATAGCTACCCTTCAAAGCTCTTTATCCAAGCTGTTACCGTCTTACATGGTACCAACCTCGTATATCTCTGTCAAAAACTTGCCAATGACATCTTCCGGCAAGCTGAATAGACGACAACTGAGGAGAAAATGCGAATCCTTGTCTCGGAGCCAAACTGCGATGTACAGGCGGACGAAAAAAAACGGCTCTGTACCTTCTACGAAGATCGGACTTTTGCTTCAGTCGTTGTGGGAGTCTGTTCTTGGACTCGAAACCGGTTCCGTCAGAGAAAACGACAACTTTTTCCAGCTTGGAGCAGATTCGTTTCTTACAATGCGCTTGGTTTCTGCTGCCCGTGTGCACGGTCTGTCAATATCTGTAGCAGATGTTTTCCAAAACCCGATACTATCAGTGTTGGCCCAAGCCGTCGAGTCTACGCCACCTGTATTGGACACATCACAACAGGACCTAAAGCCTTTTGCACTTGTGATGTCCACGCATCCTCTTACTGAACTGCTAGAAGAAATTGCAACTCTTTGCCAGGTGGGTAAGGAAGTTATTGAGGATATTTACCCTGCATCTCCGCTACAGCAAGGATTGTTAGCATCGACATCCAGAATACCTGGCTCCTATGTCGCCCAGAATGTATATCAATTACCGGCCACCATTGATATTATTCGATTTAAGAAGGCCTGGGAACGAATATTCGACGAAGAAACCATCCTCAGAACCCGGATTGTAAACACGCAAGAAATCGGATTTCAACAAGTTGTGACTAGCGACAAATTGGCTTGGCACAACCCATCACAAGCAGAAATTGAGAATGAAATATATAATATACCATCTCACTTGGGTGCGGAACTGTGTCGATTCTCGATCATTATGGATTCAACAAACAAGCCGCAATTCATTTTAACGGCACATCACGCTCTCTACGATGGCTGGTCTCTCTCGCTACTATTTCGAAAATTCCAAAACTACTATGATGAGATTGAAGTATATAGTACCAGCATTCCATATGTTCGGTTTGCTGGGTTTCTGGCTGGTGTAGATATTGTTGAGTCAGATGCTTTTTGGGAGAGGACTCTCAAGGAGACCAACGCTACACCTTTCCCACCCCTTCCGCATCCGGCACATCACGTCCAAGCTAGCTGCAGAACTGGATTAAATATCCCTGTTTGTTGCGAATTGAAATCTGGTGTCACACTTGCCTCCACGATCAGAGGAGCCTGGGCTTTTGTAATAGCCACATATTCTGGTAACTCTGAAGACGTCGTTTTCGGCGAGACTCTTGCTGGACGTGATACTCCCCTCCCAGGGATTGCTGAAATAATTGGCCCAACGTTAGCCACAGTGCCAATGAGGCTGATCATTAACTCTACCACCAGTGTGCAAGCCTTTCTCGAGACCGTCCAGAAGCAGTCTGCCGCAACTCTTAAATTCCAACACACTGGCCTCCAGCGTATCAAAAATCTCAATACCGATGCCTCCATCGCGTGTGAATTCCAGAACCTACTGGTCATATCCATCTCAAGTCACGAGGCTATATCAAATAATATTGGCAATATTGGCGAATCTCAGCACACTGGGAAGCTTGGATCGACCTTTTCCTCGTACCCTCTCTCAGTCGTTTGTGACGTTTATGGCGCACAGATGAATGTTGATGTACACTACGATCAAGATGTAATCAGTGGGTGGCTGGTTGATAGGATCATGACACAGTTTGATTTTGTCTTCCGAAGATTAAACTCGAATAAAAATATGGACGAGCCGATGGGTCAAATTAGTACCTTGAATCCAGACGACCAAGCCACCATTAAGAATTGGAACGCGAAGCCTCTGAAATGGATTAACAGATGCATTCACGATGTTATTGCAGACCAGGCCGATTTGCAAACGACTAATAAAGTCATCCTTACTTCCGCAGACGGCACTTTTACATACCAGCAGCTCGACGCTGCCTCCTCACGAATCGCCCAACACATTATGACCTTAGGGGTGAACGGTAGTTTCATACCGTTTTGCATGGAGAAGTCTTCTTGGGCTGTTGTTGTAATGATTGCTATCTTGAAGGCCGGAAAGTGTCTCGTCCCACTCGATCCGAGCGCGCCTGTTGCACGGCTTCGTGACATTTTGAACGACACTACGGCCAGCCTCATCCTATGTTCCTCGAAATTCGAGAAGGTGTGCCTTGATCTTACCGAAACCGTTATGGTCGTTAACCAGGATGCGCTCAATGAGCTTGAATCGTTCAATGTTAAACTCCCTGTCTGCTTGGCAAATAGTCTGGCATATTGTATCTTTACAAGTGGAAGTACTGGGAAGCCGAAGTAAACCTCGAAATTCCTTCACATACTCGTTGTACTAATCTTGCACAGAGGCACTATTATTGAGCATGCAGCCTTTTGTACCAGCGCCGCCGCTCATGGCCCCGCTCTCCGAATGAAATCAAATTCCCGCGTCCTTCAATTTTCCGCGTACACGTTCGATGTGAGCATGATGGAGATCATGACCACGCTCATGATTGGGGCCACTGTTGTCATTCCCGACGAGGAATCTCGACTGAATGGTATTGGCGATTTTATCAAATCCAACACCATTACCTGGGCTGGTCTGACGCCAGTGGTCCTTCAAACCTTGAAGCCCGAGGACGTGCCATGCCTTCGCACCATTGCCATAGGTGGCGAAGCCATGTCCCCAAAGGACATTGGAACATGGGCTGATAAAGTTGATCTCATTAACGCTTATGGTCCTTCAGAAGCAGCTGTTAATACATCTTGCTATCCAAATATTACCGTTGGCTCAAACCCTGCCAATATTGGCTATGCAACCGGATCTCGACTATGGGTTGTTGACCCCAACAATCACAAGAGGTTACAGCCTGTGGGATCAATTGGTGAGCTAGCTATTGAAGGTCCACTCGCTAGAGGATATCTCAACGATGTTGCCAAGACATCCGCTTCATTTGTCAGTAAACCTACGTGGTTTGAGCAAACTCATTCAACTTCAGACCAGCGGATATATAAAACAGGGGACTTGGTTAGCTATGACTCAGACGGATCATTGATCTTCCACAAACGGAAAGATACACAGAAAAAGCTCCACGGCCAGCGACTGGAGCTTGGCGAGGTAGAGCATTTCTTGAGAATGAGCTCGCCCATTCGACATGCGCTGGCAATAATACCGTCCGTTGGGCCTTTGAGCTCGCGCTTGGTCGCGGTCGTCTCCTTACAAAATCAAATCGCCATTGAGCTACCCCATTCAGGTTTAGGCTCTTCCCGGGTGCTGCCAGTCATGAACACTGCTCCTTACGTCTCTGCTATTCGGGATCAAATGTGTTCCAGACTACCGAGTTATATGGTCCCAACATCCTGGATTATTCTTGACAGCCTTCCTCTATTATCGGCCGGAAAATTAGACCGCCTTCAAACTCTCAAGTGGGCAGAGGAAATGAGCGACGAGACTTATCACATGATCTCTATTGCTAAAAACACGGACGAGGACTTCGTCGCCTCGGAGATCGAAAAGAAACTACGTGTCATATGGGGGGATGTTCTCAATCTCCCCATTGAGCATATTAGATTCGATCAATCCTTTATACATCTCGCCGGGGACTCAATTTCGGCTATGCAAGTTATGTCGCGATGCAGAGTAGATGGAATGGGTGTCACCGTTCAAAACATCCTTCAAAGCAGATCTATTCATGAGCTTGCCACACATGTTGTCCCTCCCGAGGAACATCTTCACATTGAGGAGATGTCCAATGAACTCTTCGACCTCACTCCTATGCAAAAGCTCTATTTTCGTACCATTGGGGATGAGAAGACTCATTTTAACCAAAGCGTAGTTCTACGCTTATCGGAGCGACTCGATGTTTCGAAGATCAGTCATGCAATCGCCTGTCTTGCAGGATCGCATTCCATGTTGAGAGCACGTTTTACAAAACGAGACGAGACGACCTGGCAGCAGTACATTCTTCCCAATGATTCATCGTCATATGTGTTCCAAAGTCAACATACATATCCAGAGCTCCTTCCTAAGCTCGTAGAACAGCGACAGGCCAGCCTCGATATTGTTACAGGCCCAATCTTTGTTGCAGACATCTTTGATGTAGGTCAGCATCAAGTACTGTCATTGGTAGCTCACCATCTGGTAATCGATGTTGTGTCATGGCGCATCATTTTACGAGATTTGGAGGACATACTTCATTCGGAAGTCTTTCCCTCGATGAAATCGTTGTCTTTTCAGATGTGGACCTTACATCAAGAGAACCACACTAAAGCTGCTCCAACGAGATACAAATTCGCTCCAGACAATGTACCAGTTACCGACAGAGCGTATTGGGGTATGCGAGGCAAAACAAATGTCCAGTCAGACGTGGTCACCCGACGCTTCGAGTTCGACGAAGAAACATCAACGTTGTTGCTTGGACCATGCAACACCGGTATGAGGACTGAACCTGTCGACATATTGATTGCTTCTGTCCTCTACTCTTTGCGCCAAGTATGTATTGATCGTTCACAGACGCCTACTGTTTACAACGAGGGACATGGCCGTGAGCCGTGGACAGGTTCGATTCTTGATCTAGGTAGGACCGTTGGCTGGTTTACTACGATCTGCCCCATATTTGTGCCGAGCACATTCAGAGGAAACATATCTTTCGTTGATATGGTGAGATGGGTCAAAGATCTTCGACGTCAATATCCCGACAAAGGCCGAGAGTACTTCGCAAACGAACTCTTGCGAGATAACACCGCTTCAACTTGTTTTGAGGATATGGAAGTTAGTTTCAACTATCTTGGGAAGCTACAGCAGCTTGAGCGGAATGCAACTCTGTTGCAACCCTTCGAGGGGGCTAGAAATACAGCCTCTGATATTGGTCCAGATACACCGCGCTTTTCTTTGCTCGATGTGTCAGTTGGCGTGTCTTACGGCAGACTCGCCTTTCAAATAGGGTACAATCGTCATATGAGCTCTCAAGATAAAATTGAAGAGTTTGCCCTCACATGCGAATCATCACTCCGAGAGGCCGCCCGAAATCTCACTAAGATCCAGCCGCAACGTACACTTAGCGACTTTCCTCTTCTGCCCCCGTCTTTGTTTGGTATTGAGAGATTAGAAAGATTATTACCCTTGCTTGGTCTGGACTCTCTCGATGAAATCGAAGATGCTTACCCACTGTCTCCAATGCAGCAGGGTATCCTTCTTTCTCAGGAGAAGAACCCCGAGCTTTACGCATGTCACTTCGTATTCGATGTCAGTGGGCTCGATGGAATTGAAATTGATGTGGATACTTTTGTCAGTGCCTGGCAAGCAGTTGTTGACCGACATCCAGCATTAAGGACCGTTTTTGTCGATGGAGTATGCAGGGAGGGCGAGATGGGTCAAATAGTGCTTAAGAAATATCGCGCAAATGTCAACAAATGTGAAGGCTTCCCCCTTAATCCCTTTTCGGACTTTGGACACCAGCAACATCCTCAACTGTCTCACCTGGTTCCTTCTCACACTCTCAACTTACTCGCGATAAACGCCGGAAAATTGTCTGTCAAGCTTGAGATAAGCCACGCCATATCCGATGGATCGTCACACGATATTATCCTCTCCGATCTCTCCAAGATATACGCAAGCAAAATATCTGGAGCTTTCTCGCTACCTCAACAGCCGGCCCCTCTGTATAGTTCGTACATTTCCCACATCAGAAATGCTACAAATGATGGCCTTAAGTATTGGAAGAATTATCTCGAGGGAATTCAGCCGTGTCATCTTCCGGTGATCAACGATGATATGCAGGTTGACAACAAGCATGAGTGCGAATCCCTCGAGATACACGATATCTCTGCTTTGCAAGAATTTTGCGCGGAGAACGAAGTGACACTCTCCAATTTACTTCAGCTCGCGTGGGGGATCATATTACGGATGTACATTGGCACTGACGAAGTATGTTTCGGGTATTTGACCTCGGGAAGAGATGCATCCATATCTGGACTTCAAGAAGAAGCTGTTGGTCCTTTCATCAATATGCTTGTCTGTCGAATCAACTTCAGCAAAACAACGCACTTACTCCAAGCGGCGAAGAGAGTCAAGCACGAATACACTTCAGCTATGCAGCATCAGAGTTCTTCCTTAGCTGAAGTACAGCATGAATTGCAGCTGTCGGGAATGGCTCTTTTCAACACAGCATTTACTTTCCAAAAGGCATCCGATTCGAACAAGCGATCAAACTCTGGAGGCTCTGGACTAAATTTTGACATAACTAAAGCTCATGATCCTAGCGAATATCTTGCCGTTAATGCAGTTGCTACAGATGACAATTTGAATATCAGCTTCCACTACTGGACAGATACACTTTCCCAAGCACAGGCAACAAGTATGGCAAAGACATATGAACAGGTTCTCATTATTATAGCTTCTAAGACCAGCAATGATACTCCAATTGCTAGTTTGGATTTCCTTGGCGAGCATAGTCGTCAACAGATTGCAGAGTGGAACAAAGCATTACCGGGCCGGATTGATAGATCCATCCATGACCTCATCATGGACCAACAGCGCTTGCGAGGTCCAAATACAGAGGCAATTTGCTCGTCGGACGCAACACTTACCTACGCTGAGCTAGAAAACATGTCAGAAAATCTAGCTATCCGCCTAGTCCAGGTTGGTATTGGCCGCGAAAACTATGTTCCGGTATGCTTCGAGAAAGGAGTGGACAGTATTATATCCATCTTAGCTGTGCTCAAAGCCGGTGGTGCCTTTGTACCCATCGACCCCACCCACTCTGAAGCTCGTCTGAAACACATCATTGACGATGTAGGTGCCAGCTTGGTTCTTTGCTCACCACTACATGAGAGCAAATTCCTTGATATTTGCAACAAGACAATGGTCGTGGATTCTCACTTATTGGATATCAAACGGACTCCCAACACGATGTTGCTCCCTACGGTCTTACCCACTAATGCGGCCTTAGTGCTGTTCACATCAGGAACGACTGGCCAGCCGAAAGGTACAATAATCGAACACGGCGCGTTTTGCACAAGCGCTGTCCACCACAGCAAGGGCATGCACCTCACATCTTCCTCGAGAGTTCTTCATTTCGCGTCTTTGACATTTGACGCCGGTATTATGGAGATATTGAGCACTCTTGTTGTTGGCGGCTGCATTTGTGTTCCTTCGGAGGAAGAACGAATGAACGATATCTCAGGAGCTGTGGCGAGAATGAATGCCAATTGGATGTTCTCCACACCATCTCTTGCCAGTATACTAGTCCCAGAGTCTTTACCCAGCTTAGAAACCTTGATTCTTGGGGGTGAGAAAGTCTCAGCGACCGACATACATAAGTGGACGGGCAGATTATGTCTCATTGATGGCTATGGCCCTTCGGAGACAACCATTTGCGCCACAACGAATATCCTACTCGACAGGAACGGAGGGACGATCAAGACAGGGGTTTCTAATATAGGAAAGGCTGTTACTGGTCGAACTTGGGTGGTAGACTTGGAGAATCACAGCAAACTCGTGCCTATAGGAGCCATTGGGGAGCTAGTGATTGAATCTCGTGGATGTGCCAGAGGATACTTGAACAATCCTGAGAAGACCGCAGCGGCCTTCCTCGAATGCCCCGTATGGCTGAAAGGAATACATCCTAGGGCGCAAGTTTACAAGACTGGCGATTTAGTCCGTTATAATTCAGATGGCTCTCTCATGTTTATCGGTCGCAAGGACACGCAAGTCAAGATACACGGCCAACGAATCGAGCTCTCCGAAATTGAGTTTCAAGTCAAGTCAGTATTGCCGAGTAATATAGAAGCTGTGGTAGAAATGGTTACGCCGCAGAGCCAAACTAGTTGTCTTGCCGTCTTTTTCTGTCCCGGGGAGTATCCGAAATCCGACCAAATATTGCTCTCCATGTCCGAAAAGTCACGAAAAATTGCAAGAGGACTAGATACTTCTCTTGCTCGACTCCTGCCATTGCATATGATCCCAACCATCTTCATACCTTTGGCTAGGCTTCCAATGACAGTCTCTTCACGAAAACTAGATCGTGTCAAACTCCGATCCATTGTTGAAAAATTTCCCGGTAAATTGCTTGCCGTCTATAGACTCACTGAAGAAACCAACAAACGGCCTCCAAGCACTTCCATGGAAAAAAGACTCCACTCGCTTTGGGCAAGTATCTTGATGCCTACCGATCCTATCGGTGCCGAGGATAGCTTCTTCCGAATCGGAGGGGACAGTCTCACCGCAATGAAGCTTGTCGTTGCAGCCCGCGCTGAAGGAATATCGTTGACTGTGTCTACCATATTCCGCGTTCCCGTGCTCTCGAAAATGGCTTTACTCTGCGACTCTGTTGATGAAACCGTAGATACGATGGTCGGAATACCAGAGCCATTCTCCTTATTCCCAAAAGACGAGTCTGAAGACAACGTTCTTGATGAAATAAGTCATCAATGCGACCTCGGAAAGGCTCGGATCCAGGATGTTTATACTTGCAGTCCCCTCCAGGAAGGTTTGATCACGCTCGCTATGAAAGAGCCGGGAGCATACGTTGCTCATCATGTTCTCCGGCTTTCAGCAGACATTAACGTCGAGCTCTTCCAAATCGCCTTTCAGAAGGTCTTCGATGCAATCGATATATTGCGAGCCCGCATCGTTCATATGAAATCATCGAAGTTCTTGCAAGTCGTTGTCAAGCCACATGAGATCATTTGGAATGCAGCCCGAAGTATTGATGATGCGAGAGACGATAGCGCACACCTACCGAATCGTAACGGAGGACTCCTTGCTCGTTATACTATAGTCCGCAGTGCAGATTCGTCAACTGTGTTCTTCGTATGGTCTTTACACCACGCTCTCTACGATGGATGGAGCTTACCGGTCGTTCTCAAAATGGTCGAGACTTCCTACTTCGACAGCTTAGTAGTGCATTCAAGACGATCATACTCTCCCTTCATCCAATATCTTGACGAGATCGACTTTGGAAAGTCTGACACTTTTTGGGAGAACAACCTTTCTGGAGCCGCGCCTTTACACTTCCCTCGGCAACCAATCACGACCTCCGGCAAGGATCGAAAAGTTGCCACCTTTTCTCATAGTGCATTGATATCACACAACTTTCTCGATATGGACATCACAATCACTTCCGTTATTCGTGCTGCTTGGTCAATCCTAGTGGCGACTTATTCTGGATCTGATGATGTGGTCTATGGAGAAGTCCTCGCGGGGCGTGACATAGCCATGGCGAGTATTGCAGATATTATTGGACCCACAATAACCATTATACCGAACCGAGTACAGATCGACCGCCACGCTACAATCCAACATCTCCTACTCAAAGTGCATCAGATGTCAACTGATGTGATCCCTTTTCAGCATAGCGGCCTCCAACGAATCAAGAATCTTAATGCGGACGCCTCCGTGGCTTGTGACTTCCAGAACCTGCTGGCTATTCAGCCATCTGGAGGTAAATCTATACCTAAGCTATGGCAAGATTACGACGATGGCTCCATTCAATCGAAATTTTCAACATATCCCCTTACTATAGAATGTCAAGCCGATGAGACTCAGATCCAAATCACTGCTTCTTATGACACCGCTGTTATGTCAAGCTGGGAGATCGAGAGACTCGTCTTCCAGCTTGATTGCTTGTTGAATCGTATAACTTCTGTCTCGAGTGACGAGTTCAATAGGACTGTCGGGGAAATCGTGGCCCTCAGTCCTCAAGATAGTGACTTGCTTCAGCGCTGGAATGGCCGCGTTCTTGATATTACCGATCGATGTCTCCATGATGCTTTCGCAGCACACGCCGTCTCTCAACCCGACTCAATCGCTGTATGTGGATGGGACGGTGAACTCACCTATTGTCAACTCTGGGAGTGCTCCGCTCGTTTGGCACAACATCTCTCGGCTAGAGGAGTTAACCGAGGAACTCTTGTGCCTGTCTGCATGGATCGGTCCGCTTGGGTCATTGTCTCAATCCTTGCTATAATGATGAGTGGAGGTGCTTATGTACCTCTTGATCCTAAATCTCCTACCGCTCGGCACGAAGTAATCATCGAAGAAACCTCAGCCAACATCATCTTGTGCTCACCGGAATACAGTCGACAATTCCACGGACTCTTACATGATTGTGTAGTGGTTGACCAGCGCTTGATTCAAGACATCAAGAAGCTCCCACCTCTTAGAAATACTCGTGCCAATAGCAGCGACGTAAGCTATGTCATCTTTACCTCCGGATCAACAGGTAAACCTAAGGGGGTGGTAGTCGAACATCGAGCAGCAGCTTCGAGCATATGGTCATGGAGGGACAAGCTTATGATAAAACCAGGCTCGAGAGTTTTTCACTTTGCATCACTTGCTTTTGACGCTAGCGTGATGGAAATTTTCGGGGCCTTGACCTTCGGAGCTACTTTGTGCATACCATCAGAGGAACAGCGTATGAGCGAGGTGATATCGTCTATCAATAGCTTCAAAGCGGACTGGCTTTTCATGACACCATCGCTTGCGAATATAATTGATCCCTCAGATGTTCCCTTGGTAAAGACCCTATTGTGTGGAGGCGAAGCTCTCACCACAGAAACGGTGCTCCGGTGGGGCAAGAAGACTACATTGATGAATGCATATGGTCCTGCGGAGACGTGCGTGTTAGCAACAATCAATTCCGACGTTGGAAAGTCACAAGAGCCCCTAAATATCGGCCACACTTTCTCCAGCGGAAAAGCATGGGTTGTTGAAGCCATGAATCACAATCGTCTCTCTCCCTTGGGCTGTATTGGGGAACTTCTTATCGAAGGCGTGATTTTAGCTCGCGAGTACCTCAACAGTCCTGAGAAAACGGCCCAAGCTTTCATCGTCGAACCCGAATGGGCCAATGAGTTCGCGGTCAAGGCCCTTGGGTCATCTTCCCTAGATGTGATCGCACCGAGACGGTTCTATAAGACTGGAGATTTAGTCAAGTACAACCCCGATGGGTCTATCACTTACGCCGGTCGCAAAGACAACCAAGTTAAGCTCCGAGGCCAACGAATCGAATTGGGAGAGATTGAACATGCGCTTGACAAGGACTTGCTAGTGAGAAACGGCCTTGTATTTCTACCTAAAAAGGGACGCTTCAAGAATCGTATCGTTGCTATCATTTCTCTCAGTGATCTCAGCAACTTTAGTTCGTCGACATCCACCTGTGAACCCATTCCGGATGGACCCAAGGCAGTCTTTGCAACATCTACTGCTAAGGTAATCCGAAGCAACCTTGCGAATCAGTTACCACCATATATGGTACCTACAACATGGTTGGTGCTGCAAGCTATTCCGAAGGGAATTTCAGGAAAGCTGGAGCGACGAGTAGTTGAAAATTGGCTTGATGCAAGTCATGATACCGCGGACGATGTAGCTGCAGACACACAGACGCAAGAGTGTATTCTCACTCCTCCAACTGCGACTGGTAAGATGTTGCAAAGGATTATTGCACGGGTGCTGAACGTTGCATTACACAAAGTAGAGATGGACAACTCCTTTCTTAGTATTGGAGGTGATTCAATCACGGGGATGCAAGTCATGGCACTTTGTCGCAAAGACAGCATCCAGTTTTCGTTGCCGGAAATTTTGCGGAGTAAATCACTGAATCATCTTGCATCAATCGCCAAGATCCACACGGAATATTTACACCACGGTAAAGACACGGGCCAAACTTTTGACCTTTCACCCATGCAACAAGCATATGTTCAATCTCAGCAAAGCATGGAGATGGGATACGGCAAACATTTCAATCAGAGCTTCCTCCTGAAGCTAGTCAAGGAAGTCGATCCTCACGTCATCCAACAAGCAATCGAGACTGTCATACACCAGCACTCGATGCTTAGAGCTCGATTCGAGCAGAGCGATTCCGGGGTGTGGCAACAACGAATCACCGGAGAAATATCGAGTTCCTACCGCTTCCAGATCGTCGATATAGAGGAAGAGAGCCAAGTTTCGCCTATTGTCAACCACAGCCAGGGATGTCTGGACATTCGTCATGGACCCCTATTCGCTGTAGACATTATCAATATTCCGGGGCACGATCAAGTACTCTTCATGACTATAAACCATATGGTAGTTGACATGGTCTCTTGGCGCATTATCCTTCAAGACCTGGAAGAGATCATTTCTACTGGGAGATTGACAAGTGATAAGGGCCTATCCTTCCAGAGCTGGTTGACAGCACAGGCGGAGCACATCCATAGGCAAACAGAAGGAGCAAACCATAGTCGTCGGTTTGAGCTGCCGATTGAGGATACCGGTCATTGGACCTCGGAACCACTCAACAATACCTACGGTGATACGGAATGTGAGCAGTTCAGTTTAGGTGAAAGTATTACGGCTTCTATCTTTGGTGATTGCAATACCGCATTAAACACCGAGCCGATTGACTTGTTATTATCTTCGATCGTGCAGTCCTTCCGACAAACATTCCCTACTCACTCTGCACCAATAGTCCACAATGAAGCCCACGGACGGGAGGCCTGGAAGTCTAGTATTGATCTATCCCGAACAGTTGGCTGGTTCACTACCATTTATCCTATCTATGTTCAACTTAACGACGTCCATCAGATATCGGAAGTTGTCGCACGCATGAAAGACGCACGAAGGGAAATCTCGGAAAATGGAAGATCCTATTTCGCGCATCGGTGCCTTACGCAGGAGGGTGATGTAAAGCACAAAAGCCAACGCAGCCCAATGCATATTATGTTCAATTACCTTGGGCGGATTCAGCAACTCGAGCGTCAAGATGCACTCCTGCAACCGTGGTCGGGACCTCAAGGGAGAGAACATGCAAAGCTTATGTCGGATGTAGGGGATAAGGTAACACGAATGGCATTGTTCGAGATTTCGGCTGTCGTCGTCAGTAACAGACTGCGACTTAGTTTTGTGTTCAATCGACACATCAAGCATCAGCCCACCATTCGCCAGTGGATCGGTAATTGCCATACCACAATCGAAGACATAGCGAAGGAGCTGTTATGTCTACGAGCAGAAAAGCAATTCACTTTAAGTGACTTCCCGCTCCTACCCATCTCCTACGATGGATTGAAAACATTGGTCAATCAAACACTTCCTTTGAGCTCAATTCGACCACAACTTGTAGAAGATGTATACCCTTGTCTACCGATGCAGGAAGGGATGTTACTCAGCCAGCTCCGGGATCCTGACGTATATCATTTCCGCGCAATTTTTGAAGCCCGCAACCAAAACAATCTCGCCGTGGACCCACAAACACTTTTGCGGGCATGGGGAAAGGTTGTGAATCGACACTCGACTCTCCGCACAATTTTTATTGATAGTGTTTGTCAGGGAGATGTCTTCAACCAAGTTGTACTCACAACCGCGAGTGACCAGGGGGTATCGTTCCTATGCGAAGAAAGTAATGCCATACAACGTCTAAACTCATACATCCCTATTAAGGTCTCTGGACGACCTCAATTTCCTCATCAGTTCACTGTCTGCCAGACTTCCGCTGGAAAAGTTTACTTCAAACTCGAGATGAACCATGCTATTATGGATGGTGGGTCTCTCCCCGTCATGTTTCGAGATCTTGCAGCAGCATATCAAGGTCTGCTTGAAGACGGATCAGGACCATTGTACAGTGACTACGTCGCTTTCATCCGCAACAAGTCTGCTGGCGACGATTTAGCTTTCTGGCAAAATCATCTGCGCAACTGCTTGCCATGTCATATTTCAATCGTCGACGGGCACATTGCGAAGAGGCAGCTCAACTTGGTTAATCTTACATTTGACCGTTTTCCCGAATTGCAGACATTTTGCAGCGCCAACAAGGTCACCCTCTCAAATATCATGCAGGCAGCATGGGCGATCTGTTTGCACCAAATTACAAAATCGAATGATGTTTGCTTTGGTTATCTGGTCTCGGGTCGCGATGTGCCAGTCGACGGAATCCAAAATCTATTCGGCCCAGTTTTGAACATGATCACAACGAGAGTCAGGTTTCAGCCTACGTACTCTCTACATGAGGTCATCCAAATTATACACAACGATTACATGAAGAGTCTTGAACATCAACATTGTTCTCTTGCTCAAATTCAGCATGATCTTGATTTGAGAGGCACAAATTTATTCAATACGGCGGTGTCGATACAGAGTATGGGTTCGGTTGGAGAAGTGGCTGCTGATTCAATATCCTTCACCCCTATCGAAGCTTTCGATCCGAACGAGGTCAGGCATTGTAATCCTTCTTTATCGCATTTTAAGCTAACAATGAATCAGTATGCTATGACTCTTAACATTGGAATTGCTCCAAACAATGAGGGGGCAAACCTTCGATATTGGACAGACGTCATTTCTGATAAGCGAGCTAAGCAGATAATTTCGGGGTTTGAGAATATTCTATACGATATTATCAGTGTGCCACAGAAAAGAGTAGCAGATTTCGTCGTCCCGCACATTTTATCAGTGACATCTCAAGAGCAGTCGCAGATCGCTAGCCCAACTGACGATATTAGGATGATCGTGAAGGAATGCGTACAAGAGATTATGGGGCAGCTAGTGCAATCAGGAATCCCTTCGATCAATATGGCACCGGCAATGCACGGGCTAAACGTTTCTCAACAAGCTATCCTGCCACCTGCAATGGCCGTACCTCAATCCATGCGCGACTTTACTTTCGGAGCGCCTCCTTCTGGTCCGGTAGCAGGAAGTTCGACCGTTGGCCTGGAGCCAGCGGATCTCATCGCAAAGAAACTTCTCATACTTTGGAGCGAATTTCTTCAGATTCCCGAGGCATCAATCAGGTCGACAGATAGCTTCTTCGAACGCGGAGGCGATAGCATAGTAGCCATGCAATTGGTTGGCGCTGCCCGCGATGAAGGCCTTTCCTTAACAGTTGCCAACGTTTTCCGCTACCCAACCTTTGCAGACATGGCCGAGATGACCCGATCTGTTGATGTGGTCTCACGTCAAAACCCCGGAGGTGTGACGAGACGTAATTCGGTAGCTGATATCAGACAGCGTAGACGATCTAGTCTGCTCTATCAAAATTTCTCTTTGATACAGCAGTCTGATATCAGTTCATTCCTGCAGGATAATGTCTGCCCAAAGATCAAATTATTCAGAGGTGGAATCGTAGACGTGTTGCCGACGACCGACTTCCAAGCTCTCTCTGTCACAGGGTCACTTCTCGAGTCGCGCTGGATGCTAAACTATTTCTTCCTCGAGGGTACTGGAT
Organism: Chaetoscypha palmicola; assembly: GCA_003988945.1. Lineage (NCBI taxonomy): Eukaryota > Fungi > Ascomycota > Leotiomycetes > Helotiales > Helotiaceae > Chaetoscypha > Chaetoscypha palmicola. The sequence continues at coordinate 8,264 of QYAH01000204.1, read as the reverse complement.
TCCTCGATCTCAAGAAACTTCGACAAAGCGTGACTCAGGTCGTCAGCGCTTTCGAGGTTCTGAGGACGGTTTTCATACCATACAACAGTCAATTCTTCCAGGTGGTCCTGCGTCATCTAACACCCACGTTTAATGTCGAATTGACGGATGATCTAGCCGCTTTCACATCTGAACTCCAACAGAAAGATCGTGATAACGGTCCCAAACTTGGAGAATCATATTTGCAATTTTCAGTCGCAAGATTAAGGAACTCGGATAGTCACCGAATAATAATTCGAATGTCCCACGCCCAGTACGACGGCGTATGTCTTCCTCGCATACTAGATGCATTAAGATCCGCCTATCGCGGAGAACAAATCCCTTTGACACCTTCCTTCTCATCATATGTTCGAGACGCTGTCGGTAAAACTACTGGAGATCATTATCATTATTGGGAGTCTCTCCTTACGGGGTCAAAGATGACTGAGCTAGTCCGCCGAAGGGGACCAAATTATAGTCGAGGACCCGAGGCACCCACAATTCTCAAGCGTATTGTGAAAATCCCGTCTTTGTCCAAAGAGAATATCACAACAGCCACAGTCATCAAGGCTGCGTGGTCCATGACCCTTGCAAAGCTCTCTGCGAGTCCTGATATCGTGTTTGGAACTGTCATCAGTGGCCGCAATGGTGCCATCAAAGGACTCGGAGATATCGTAGGCCCATGTGTAAATACGATACCTGTTCGCGCTCAATTTCAATCTGGCTGGACAGCACTGGATCTCCTCAAACACCTCCAAGCTCAGCAGACTGCAAATATGCCATATGAGTCTCTGGGCTTCAGGGAGATAGTTAAGCACTGCACTGACTGGGAGAATTGGACAAACTTCACAACCATTTGCCAGCATCAGAATATTCAACACACACCAGAAATTGAACTAGGAAATGTGAAATATTCTTTTGGCGGAGTAGGGTCACAAGACGACTTCGCAGATTTTACGCTAGTTTCTGTGCCCCAAACAGGCGACGAAGTAGAGATTGGGCTAGCTTTTGCGCTATCAAATATTTCCATGACTCAAGCCGCCACGGAGGCAATATTCGATACACTGTGCGAATATGCTTCGTTGTTCTCGCACAAGCCACATACAATGCTTCCAACACCAGCCGAACTATGCGCGCTGCCCCGACAGCTTCAAGCTGACACATCTCTCATTTCGGCACGACGTATTTCACGCTCCCTCGACAAGCTTGATCGAAAACACCTCCTTGTCTACTCAGACGTCCTCACACGATGTTGGCGACAGATTCTAGGCGACGTACGAGTGGACCCAGAAAGCAATTTTTTTGATCTCGGATCTGATATAATGGGTTTGGCTCAATTGGGAAGTCTACTCGAAGCAGAAGGGTTCAAAGTGAAATTAGAGGATCTAGTCAATTATCCTGTTTTAATGGAACAACTAGCACTATTGGCACAATCGAGCCTTAGCAACGATGAGGACACAACTCCCACGGTGGAACCACCGCAGGAACAAGAGGACCCTGAGAAGAAACATAGGGGCATAATACGAAGATTGATGAAGAAAATGAAGAAGACTCGCGTGGAAGGAGAACGGCAAGAGACAGGCGATAGTGCTATAAATGCCTGAACCATCTTTGACGATAATTTCCTTTCGTAATGGCGTTATGTTATGGGATCTTTGTATATTAGTCTAGCTTTATTAATGCATTTGTACCTTCTGTAGTTAGCTCGGTTAGTGCGGTTCCTGATGCTGAAGCCTGTATGAGACGTTAAACCGAGAAGCAGAAGCTCGAGTCTTGGAGTCACTACAGAAACACTACTCCCCTTGTACATCAAGACCAGGAAAGATTCACCCATGGATTTCGAGATAGGTATCGACCGAACCGAATTTGGAAAGTTCTCACAAACCACTGAAGGCGGTAGATGTAGCTCAGAAGACCAGATGGTCATAGCACAACAGATAGTGAAAACGTTTCCAAAGTCATCGGTCTTGATTCTCATAGTCTTGTTCTCACCATACTCCACGGTATCTTTGTCGTCTATTCTTGTAATTCGTAACGCATCAAACCGCTTTTCCTCCACTCCAAAGCCCTTCCATGCAAATAAAACGCCTGCACATGCACCTTTCCAAGCCTATAATTCAGAAAGGCCATCGGCTGTTGGTAATGGAAGAGCACGATACAGAAGAATGAGCGCGGAATGCGACTCTCCACCGCCAGAAAGGGTGGCGATTTTGTCCGCATCGACCTCTGACACTTTATCGTCATTGAACCACCACCAGTTCCCGTCCTCCTCGCCTCTCTTTCCCGTCTTTGGATCAAGTGGGCCTTGCTTCTTGACATAGGAAGTGTAATGGCCACTGTCAGCACTAGCACCCTGATGGGTGACAATGCCGCGAAGCTCGTAAAGGCCTGATTTATTTGCACCGTCGTCTTTTAGAAGGTCCGGGTTGATCAAGGCGTGGAGCTCCTTCTTAGCCTCGAGCACTGCTGCTGCACGTTCGGCATCGATTTCGGCATCGGTCTTGTAGACGACATCTTGCATGTCAGTATCTGCATCTGCGGATTTGCCGTCCTTCTTAGCATCTTTCTTGTCTGAGGTCTTCTTGTCCTTTTCCTTGCTCGATTCAGAGACAGAGTCGACAATACCTGCAGCCGCATCGGAGGCCTCCTTATCATAAATGCGCTTTTGACGTTTCCGAGCCCGCTCGACATCTTCTTCGTCCTTTCGTACTTCCCGAACCTTGTCTCGGACTGGGATCAACATCTTTTTGAGCTCATCTGTACAGTAATCGACAACATCTATTTCGTGTTGAAACGTAACCTTCCGCATGATTTTGGCTTTTTTCTGAGCTTCTCTCTTCCAGAAAAATCGAACAAAGTGGACAGTCAAGTACTTTGGCAGCCGCGAAATTCGGGAGGTCTTGGTGTACACAGCGTCACGACCTAGAACTGGCGAATTCTTTTCAATCTTTTCCTCCAGACCAGCCAGTATACCATCTTTCAAATGATTTGTTGTACCGCTGATGTGGCAGTCCAATTTCAGAAAGACATCCTCGCCCTTGATAGGTTCCTCGCCAGCATCCTTTGCTCCCTGCTCGTCGCATTCTGTGATTGTAGAGAATCCGCCAGCCATGTATTTATCCACAAATGAGATATCCTTCGCTTCACTACTGCCGTTTGGGGTATCCTTCAACGTCAGCTTCTGTCTGAGTTGAGCAACAATTTGCGACCATGCCTCTTCAGCATCTTGTTGCGCATATCCATTTCCAGACTTTGCTTTCTCGGCGAATTGGGGGTGGATAGCGCGGAGAGCGTTGAGAAAGACGAGCGGCGGGAACCCTTCTTGAGTTTGACCCATCTGTTTGTACAGGTCTCTCAGGGAAGCTGTGAGATCCATCGATGAGCCCAGTCCTCCCAGCCCAAACATACTCAAGTCCCCGAGTGTATTGCCTTGGATCCCGGGTGCAGCAGGGGCGGGTGTGTACTTTACTAGCTGTTCTTGTAGCTCTGGCACGGCTCGCAGAGTCTGTAATGTCGAGTTGAGATAGCAGGTGTTGCCCAGGTTCTGCAGTCCGGCAGGGGTAGCTCCAACTTGTTGAGCAGCTTCAGCTTCCGTCATGTCCTCGACGAACTTTACGGCCTCTTTCGGCCTGCTTAGAACTGCTCCATCTCCTGGAGTGCCCATCATCATGATGACTTGTCCTGCCTTCGCGCCAATCTTCGAGAGGTCTGTGTCATCTTTGAGTTGACCACCCTTCACAAGAATCTTTTGTCGGTCTGGCTCGACACCGGTGAGCGAATAGAGTTGGAACTTGAATACTTCTCCGAGAGAGGAAGTGTCGAGTTCGACATCGTATTTCTTGCCTTGATGCTTTACGACCACTATGCGGAGATACCGTTAGCAAACTTCAATTTGTTGTGCCAGACGGGCTGTGACAAACCAGGAATGGTTGCCATAGTGGCGGGGTGAGAGGTCGAGACCCAGAGATAATTCTAATTCAAACTCCTGCGACGCGCCCTTATTGTGGAATTGACATGCGGATGATACTCCACGAAAAGGTTAAGAGTGTGCTGAACGACTAGGAAGCCAAAAGCTTGATCTGTTTGTCAAGTTAGAAAATAAGTATAATCGAGACGGGCGGGAAGCGGCTTGACCCTTAGCGCGTTACGCGCGGTGGGGCTGCCTGGACGAACCCCCACCAAGAGCCGACGACATCGAATCCAGAGCTGCATACACAGTAGGAGGCTGGACTACATTCGAAACTCCCACCATGGTAAGTTGCTACCTCATTGCTGTACTTGTCATTCACAGGAAGCTTGCTGATTGCTTTCATAGTCTCAATCACTCCGCCCATACCTTCAATGTGTGCGCTCTTCCCTCACATCCGCTCTTTGCCTTTCCAACTTCGCATCCCAAACGTCTGAAAGGCACAACGTTCCCGAAATAGAAGCGCAAACTTCACCCGAAGTCTTATTGAATCCTTTAACTGTTGCGCGAAACGAGAATGAGCGAGTCTTCATCGAGCCCAGCATTAATAGCGTGCGCATAAGCATCAAAATAAAGCAAGCGGACGAAATCGAGCACATTCTCGTTCACAAGTTCACACGGTTCTTAACTCAAAGAGCGGAAGCCTTTTTCATATTACGGCGGAAACCTGTCAAGGTATGTACAGGCGGGCGGGGAGGGGGGGTAGTAGCAGGCTGGGTTCGGTAACAAATGCTAATACTATGAAATAGGGTTACGATATCTCGTTCCTAATTACGAATTTCCATACCGAAGAGATGCTGAAGCACAAACTGGTGGATTTTATCATACAGTTCATGGAGGAAGTGGACAAGGAGATTTCCGAGATGAAGCTATTCGTGAGTACAGCGCTGCGAATGCTACCTCCACAGCGAGTACTGATCCAGTAAACAGCTCAATGCACGGGCGAGATTTGTAGCCGAGTCGTTCTTGACACCGGTAAGTACCTCTTGTACCCATTGATATTTTGTAGGGAAGCAAGTGAAAATACTAATTGACTATCTGCAGTTTGATTAAATGGTATTTTCGAACTAAGGGTGGTCAGCTACCTGGAACTGGTAGAACATTGGAGGCAGCGGTTTTGTTTGGCATTGACAGGAAGATCAAACTTGGGCGTTTGGAGAATAAAACCCAAATTCACGACATCCGTGAGCTTCAAACCACGATAGAGAGAGTCAAGGTCACATCAAACACAAATCTAGCATGTCGCAGAAACATTGCTTTTTCTGCTTCAAATAATTATGACATCGTCTATAATCTATTTTCTCGCTGTGGATGCTTTGTTGAACGTTTTCCAAGGACATGGGGTTCAGCTTACTGCAGTTCATCCTGAGCTCCACAATTTCATTGGGGAAGAGCCCAGAGCAATCTAGACTGCAGGAAACCGCCTTGCTATTGAGCTCATGAAAGGCCATATCGTTTTCCTACGTCTCTTCGCATCTGGCGCCATATTCTAGAAACATTGGAATCGCATTACCTCATACTTCTAGTAGTAATGAACAATCCTCTAAGATGGTAGAACAATGTTCAGACGGAGCAGACGTTGTTCGTGCGTCACAGTGGACAGTTCAGGGTCTTCAATGTGCCGTAAATTGTTCTCCAGCTCCATGATGTTCTAAAGTTGGATAGATTTTGCTGACTACTGTAGCTATTACCATTGCAGAAGAACTTCAAGTTTCTTGGCTGTAGACCAATGATCTTAGAGCGTGGTGTAATCCGCTTGTCGTGAACATCCTATTGCTCTTTCAAAACTCACACGCGTGAATGTTGTATCTCGTCTCCGTGTAGAAAGGATGATTGGAGAGGGGCTGTAGGTCGCTGAATCGATTAAATCAATACTATCCAGTAGATGCGGGATGATTGTCGAGAGCGATGTCCAACAAGGTTGGTCTCCATATTATGAAGAGACAAAGCGTGAACGACGTCTATCTGATTTCGAACAACCAGACTCTTGTTGTCTTCACCTTTCAAGTTGGTATGATACAAGGAAGTGATTCTCAAAGTGGAAGGTATTGCCCATGCAGCTTGACTTGTATAGACCTTTGTATATGCAGACCCGCAACTTGAACGAATTGCCACAACTATCACTAGTCATATGGCAGTGAATTGTCCCAATTCCAAACAAGACCGTGAGTTGTGAATGGTACGGTGGCCACAATACGTTGGATCGCTTGAAATTGGTATTGACCAGCTTGCAAGTGAATTTACCATACCACCCTCGCTAGTTCTACGTCAAGGCGATCTATTATCTTCGTCGCTCCCAGACCTGTTCTCCCACCTGCAACAACGTTTTGTATTTGCTACTTGGCAATATTGGCAACAATGCAGAAATTTCGAGGAGTCCTCCCGACAGAACGCCATAATGGCCACTTACCGATCCCTCAGTATACTCATCAGCAACCTCAACTGAGCACCGATAGCACTGATTCCCAGGATTCAATGCTCACCCAAGTCCCAATGCCATTTTACATGCGAGTCGATGGACTAGGACAGCAAGTCGGCGCAGAAGGAATGACCCCATACGGCTCGCAGTACGCGTCGCCACAAATGGATCAAACAGGTCAATTCCAAAATGTGCCAGGTGTTTCTTCAAGGCCTCTGAACCCCAATTCCTCGAGTTACGTCCCTGGAGGACCTAATGCAGGATATAGTGTTCAGAACGCAACTGTAAGCCAAGGTGCCGCGGGATTTGATTACACTCAATCACAGCAGATGGCGAGTCCTTACGATCAGCAACAAGGTCCTTACGATCAGAGTAGCAACCCACAGAACTTCGGTCAAGGACAGCAGTATATCCCGGGTGCATTTCAACAACAATTCAGCAGCCTCTATGAACAGGGCGGTGCCCCGTCACCTTCGACATTCGGTGCTCCTGAAGGCACGAATCAATACGGTAGTACTTCTGCTTCCGCAATGAGTACTTGGAGTGGCCAAGTCTCTTCGTCCTCGCCAGTCTTGGGCTCATCGGCATTTTCTCCAGGAGAAGTCACCTTCCCACGACCAATCGGTTCTGCTCCAATTCCAGCACCATACGGGCCTCCACGCGGAGGATACAGAGGGGGCTTTGCAGCACAGCGAGGACGAGGTGGCTTAAGTGCCCATACCGGTCGTAACTCTCCTGATGATTCAAATATCCTTCGCAGTCAAGACAACGTCCCGATGCGAGGGAATCTGCGTGGGAACTGGCGTCAACAGCTTCATCTCAGCACTGGAACTGGCACGAATAGCACCATTGGTCAGAAAGTCAATAGTGACGACAATAGATCGAATTTGGTAACCGCGCCAGTAATGACTTACAAGGAAGACAGCAAGCGAGCCTCCATTTCGTCGAGCGCTGGCGGACCAGTACAAGCTCCAGTTATCACAGAGTCACCTTACAGAAGCAGAGCATCGAGTCGTCATTCCACTTCAGCAGATCCCTCATCAGCGCGACCTTCTTCTCGACACTCGATTCGATCAGCAACACCCGAGCCAGAACAAGCTCAACGTCTTGACCGCGACTCCACCGGCCCATCGACCACTCCTCAACTTCGATCTAGGCGCAAACAATCATCAGCTAGTCTCTCGAGTGATCGCAGAAACACGAACACCTCCGAGGCACCGTCTTTGACTGATCTCCTCAGCGAACAAGAATCGACTAGCATGAAGCGATACAACCAACCACCAAAGATGTTGAATCTCATGTCTGCAGGTGGTATCAGCTCCAGCATCTTGTCTCCCATCACTGAGATGCAAGACTTGCAGAGCAGAATGCCCCCAGTTCGGTCCGTCACAGGCCCTGATCCGTTCGGTCCAACAGCGATGTCCATCCCGTACAATGGTAGTAGTCTCCTCGCGCCTGTCAACAACATGAGCAGTGGTCTTCGCAGCCTCACCGCCAATGGAACTCGGAAACCAAGCGTAGCTGAAGCACTTGATGCGGTCAACCTACCTTTTGTTGAGATTTGCAGGGCTGCGAAGGAAGACACTTGGGGTGTAGTCAAGATCAAAAATGTAAGTCGTAAGCCGATGACTTTGCCGAGGGGAACCTAGAACTGACATTCCAGATCCCATACAGTGTCAATCGCTCGGAAGTCATGGCATTTCTCGGTCGTAACGCTCGCTTGATTAACGAGACCGACTACGAGCCTATCCACATTGTCATGTGTTGAAATAATGCTTACTAAGCCTGCATGACCGTGCGCAGTGCAGAGACTTACACTCAAATCTGTACTGTAGTTGCTTCTCTCTTCATCATCAATAA